>JAMKCH010025087.1:0-19169 GCA_023653785.1 Ophioderma brevispina | reverse complement strand
CAAGATACGCCAATAACCCAGGCCACGCCATAGATAACCTTATCACGCAACTCCAAAAACTGACACAAATCCACCCCATGGATATTTTTCACTGACACTACAGATCACTTCCCAATATTCCACATTACATCTCTCAAGCCATAAGCATGCCACAAAAACAATATCACTAACGTGACTACAGAGATCACAACCTTCGCACCTTTAACCGTGACGCAACACTGAATCATGGGACATATCATCACCGAAAATACCCTAAATTTCGTAAGCAACTCATACACTTTATACTACATTATAAAACGCTCATTCCCCTACAAAAGATACTTAAAAAAATCGTAAACCATAAGCAGGCCCTGTGATGACAACAGCAATTTCCAGTCAATCAAACCCAGCACAGCATCTACAAAACGACTTTAAGAAACACCCAGCCACCAACAACACTATAAAACAATACCAAAACAAATTACCTCACATTATTCGTATTGCCAAGAAAAAACACAACACAGAACCAATTGCTAAACTTAAAAATGATCTTACCACAACCTGGACATTCCTCACAACATTCTAGCAGGAGGTATCCCTAAAAAAATCCCTGACCTTTTCACTCATAATAAAAGCAGATACTGACCTCCTTGCCAGGCTAACGCATATCAACGATCCTTCACTAACCTGGGCAAAAACTTGGCTACAAAAATCCACTTGCCATTACTCATTTTACTAACACCTTCCAAAAAACACTTCCTTCCATTTTTCTGATCCAGTTACTGTAGATGAAATGCCAAACTTCGCCACCTGTTACAACCTGGTAAAAGTGCAGTCACCGACAAGGTAGATCCTAGTATTGCTAACAAATCATATAATAACATCATATCGCCTCTGATGCACATATTTAACCAATAACTTCTCACCGGAACTTTCCCAGATCACCTCAATACAAAGTCATGTCCAATTTTTTCAAAACACAAAATATGACATAACACTTACAATTACAGGCCATTTCTGTTCTTCCCTCTTTTCAAAACTACTTGAACAATCATGTACACACGTCTTTCTACATTCTCCATAAGCACAACATTCTTGTCGATGAACCATACGGTTTTAGGCCCACGCTCCACTTACACTTGGGCGGGCACTCCTTGAACAAACAACTAACCTCAACCTTGCACTAAAAAATAACTCCACACCATGGGGGTATTCCTGGAGCTCTCCAAGGCTTTCGACACCCTTGATCAAACTTCTTCTTCCCAGCTTTATCATTAAGGTGTCCGTGGAGTAGCCTTGAGTGGTTCATGAGTTACCTTACTAACCGCTCACAATCGTCCTATGTACACTCCATCGCATCATCATCAAACCTATCACGTTGCGTCCCTCAAGGCTCAATCCTTGGACCCCTACTTTTCATCATTTACATGAATGACATCACCAACATCTCTAACACCTAAACTAAACCGATATTTGCAGATGACACAACCATTTTTCTCTCAACTCGAACATTAATGCACTGTTTACAACATGAATCATGAACTCGCAAAAACACTTGACTGGTTTCGGGCTAACAAACTCTCTCAATTTTCAAAACTAACTACATGCTTTTCTCTACACCAACACCAATCACAATCAAACATTAACATAGACAACCAAACAATCTCCCAGGTACACTCCACCAAATTTCTTGGCATTACAATCGCGACAAACTAACATGGAACTAACACATCAACATACTTCACACCAAAGCGTCCTCACGCATGTTACAATCTTCAGAGTTAAACATCACCTTCCAGACTACACCTTAAATCACTTTTACACACATTAGTTCTCCCTACCTTACTACGGTAACATCATTTGGGCCTCCAAGCTCCAACTATCATTCACGCCTCACCAAACTAAACATCACACAGAAATGGGCCATTCGCACTATAACAAACTCACCCCTAGAACTCACACTTTGCCATTATTTCACTCACTGCAAACGCTTAAATTAGAGCACCTCACCAACGTCAACGCGCTCTTCATGTTTTGACTATCACAACAATCTTTACCTCCGAACTGCAGGAATTACTTTACCACAACAAGCAAAATCCACAGCTATAACACCAGCCAAGCTGAAAACTTCATCTTCCCCTCCCAAAATCCACCTCGAAAAGTCACTTTATCAGTATCACGGCGCAAAACTTTGGAATGATCTCCCAGAATCCATCACAACAATTACAAACAAAAACACTTTTTATTTTTTCAATATCTTGAAACAACATTTCATCAACCATACAATTCTTATTAATTACTCCCCAGTTCCTTATTTCTCTCCTCACTTTAATTCTTCATCTCATTTCTATCTCCACTCCTACTTTTTCTTCACCTCCACCTCTTCAACCTCTGCTTTCTCATTACGCATTAGTAGTCATACCTCAGCAAGATATTTTGAAAAGTCTGTCCTTTTTGTCCAATTCCCGTATCCTTTATTCCCGTTAAGGTATGTTTAGATTAGATTATATTGTTTGTTTTCTGTTATGTATATTTACCTATGTAATTTCCCTTACTTGTGTCATTATTGTAATATTTAAAAAAACAAAATGGTTAATTTTTGTGAGTATATTTACGTTATTTATTACAGGTCAGTACTAACTATAAGCCCTATCGGCTTTGTCCATTACTGGTCCCTAGCATATCATATTCCGCACCTGTCATCTACTACATTTAATATTGATACTTCAGTTAGTATGTATTATTATATATATCGGTATTATACATTTCTGTCACGCACGATATGTTATGCTGAATAAATGAATCTTGAATCTTGTTTGAACATAGTCAAATTTTCTTATTCGAAGCTAAAATTTTTCTAAAAATGTTTGAAAATTAGTCCAATTTCTTAAATCTGAAGCCAAAATATTCAAAAATGCTTAAAAATGCCAAAATGGGCAATTTGTTTTAAATTTGGTCAATTTGCATCCTCTGGTATAGCTAGGAGGCACGTCCTACCCAACCAAACTTGGGTACCCCCCCCCCGGGAATATGACATGTTTTGTAGGGCGATATATCTAACGCACCGTGGTAGAAGTTTTTTTATTTCCGCCGTACTCATAGTCCCGAGATTTCTAAGTCCCGAGTTTTTTATAGTCCGGGGGTATGTACAAATCTAGAAACGACGTCCGTCTGACATGTTAACAGGATTGAATTCCGGCCGGTGGAGATGCACGTCCGGGGTGGACAATCCATCCTTCGGAATAGTGTCCAAATTAGACGGACTTATCATCCTAGTAGAGATTGGTGTGCTATGTTCGAGATGGACTAACATTCTTTATCATTTTTATATGCAGTGGCGGCGCCACGGAGGGAAGGAGAATTTTGCCGCCCCATGTTAAAATTAGGCCAAATTATAACTTTTGGGCTTTAAAAAAATCGCAATTTTAAGGTATTTCATGACTATTTTGGTCATTTCCACCGACTTTTGCCCCCCCCCCCAACCATGATGTTCGTTCCGTCGTTGTTATGTATTAATAAAACTTTCTGGACGCTTTACGATAACGTACCGTAAAATCGTCCTTTCTCACCTAATTGCACTTGATCGTTTTGTAAGAACCCTTCCGAGAACGTTTCGTAAAGTTTAGTGGACAAAATCACGAAAGAAAACCGCAAACCTTGTTTTGAACTTGCTGCTATCCAATAGTCCTTTAGGAAAACAGCTATCGGCATTTCTGTCCGTGCACGACAGAAAGTACTAACTCATTATATTATTACATAAAACGGCGTATTCGTCTTATTCACTTCAGGTTTTGATCTAATACTTGTAGCATTCAAAATATGCAAACAAAACTGGTTCGAAAAAAAATTGAAGGGCGCTTCTCTCTGGCAATGTCTCTTTAAGTTTGACGGGTTCGGACACGATTCTTGTATCGTATAGACCAGTTGACATCCATGTCACTTCTTTTGTTTGCCTGCGAATCCATGCCTTTGATCTCGTTATGGCCCATAGTAATTAAAACTTAACAAATACAATTGCCAGTGTGTAACGTCAGGCCGACCTATTTCAAGATACCAGGCCCTAACATGTTTACACCTGCTGTTAACTGTCTATTCTGTTCAAATTGACTCGCTTAATTTAATTTCGTAATGTTCAGTTTCATAACATAATATCAGTGCAAAAACGAATAAGGTTTTAGGGTTCTATCATTCACTAAATTGTTCATAAAATGAAGTTGCATGTTTATCCATAATTATCACAAAACTTCACATTACAATGCTCTTGTAAAGCTAGAGGTAAATTACCCCTCGTCTTCCTGAGCCATTTTTTGGTAACAAACTACCAAGGGGGGGGGGTACCACCCGCGTGTGGATTTTGTTACTGAACATCCGATTCCGTTAAATTGGTGCCACAGGGTAGCTTAGAGTCTCTTCTTTCCAGTGGTATCAATGTTAATCATGAGTCCCCATATCCCCATTTGACGTCACTTGACGTCAATATGTTGAGGAAAGTACAAAATACTGAATGAGGTTGCGTCATTCGCAATTTTTAGCGATTCAAAAACATTATTAGCACTAAAATGCTCTCATTATATACAACTAGTCATTTTCCATCAGTAGAGCAAAAACCGCATGAAAATCGGATATTCCAACATTTTTGTGGCGAAAAATTGAATTTTACCCCTATGTTGTCTATGGAATGGACCAATTTTGCTAAAATGCAACTTTATGACAATCATTGTGACTAATGCTTAGGCATGTTGGTACCATTTTGGTATAATGGAAAAGAGGAGGACCATTGCTATATTTGGTGCCAATTGTGCTAGGCATGTTGGTTACTTCTCTCCAGAAGAGAAGGTGGTTGCCCACCCAACCTATCTAGCAGTTTTGGGGATTACCTTTCTTCCCCACACCCCGTGGGCTGTTTGTTTTTGGATGCAAAGGAGCGTAACATGGGGTTCAATTGACATTACTAAATTGGCACCAAAAAGGGGTTTTTACCCATCCGGGGAGAAACCTTGAAGGGGGTGGTACCCGCCCCCCCTCGGTAAGTGGAAGCTCTAACATAAAATATTTTTAATACATTCTGATTTTGTGGACATTTTTGAATTTGCTTTCAGCACGAATTTCAAATACAAATATTCGAATTTCAGTAAGAAGTTCGTCCAATTCAGCAAAGCATAACTCACAAACGTGGTAATACTATTATATCACAGCTGTCATAAAAAATCCTTTATTTTTAAAGCGGGAAAAATCATAGGGGTTCTAACGATCAATTCCCCAGCCCGCGCAGAGGGGGGTGGGGGGGGGGGGGGGGGGGGGGTGTGGGGGCCGGTGCGAAGTAGCGACGCCCCTCCACATGCCAAAAAACCCAACTACCGCTAAAAAAGTCTAAATGTAAAAGGCCAGATAAATAGATTTCGCGAGCGGATCGAGCCAAAAATTACTTTTTTTTATGCTTCTTTGTCGACAAAAGTTAACATTTTTGTAAAGGGTCACTTTTGCCCAAAGCTAAAACCCCCCCTCTTTTTTTTTGGTAGGGAGGCCGATTTTTGGGAACACATTTTGACAAAAATGGCCCATCCCTCCCCAGAACAATCCTGGTAACGGGCCTGCCTTCCCCCTTTGTAGACCGTGGAGTTTTAAAATATACCGTTTTTTTATATTCCTTAGTCCCCAATTTTACCCATTACATATAATATTTAGCACAAGGGAATAATGTTTCCTTGACCTTAATGTCCCATTGTACTTTCAAAACTGTGTAATCATGGCCCCTGTACCATGGTAATGGATATTAATGTCCAGTGGATAATTAACACTGGGTATCATGGTCCCATGGACCACGATAATGGACAGTAAAATCCAGTGGACATACACCACTGGGTACCATGTTCATTAGATTTGACAGTTCTGGACCTTGCCGTTTACACACCACGAAAGGGGTTGACAACCACCCTCGTTTTATTCTATTTGTTCCCTTCCTTTTGGGGAATAGCTGCCTTCCTTATTAAAACTAGCTCGTAACAAGATAGGACTTAGTATCCGCGGACACGTTACTTTTACTGCTGTCAAAAGGCCCTATGTCCGGTGGGGATATAGTCCCGTTTTCCCATGAACAATACGCTAAACATACATGAGCAGTAAGGGGTACCATTCTCAGGTGCAGTTGTCCAGTGGACCTCTGTCCTAGGAGTCAGAGTCCGGAGAAGCATTCTTCTCCTAGTCCGGTTTATGGCATTGTTCCTAGGGACAGGGTCCCGAAGGACCCCTGTCCTAGGAACAATAGCCGCCGGACTATAATATCTGCCGAACTATATGCGCTTTCACATCGGTTCCGGATCATTGGTTTAGAATTTAACAATAAGAAGCATGCCGGGATTAGGGTAAGCATCAGTGGCGTAACAGTCGGGGGGGGCAGGGGGGCGGTTGCCCCCCCCCCCCCCCGACGACTTTGGGCGGGAAAAATTTGCAAAACTCATGCTAAATCAGCCTTTTTTTAGGCCCCTGACCGGGAAAATGTTCCTTTTGACCCCCCTGAGTAGGGAAAATTTCCCAGTCTCAAGCGGGCAGGCCCGTTACGCACTGATAAGCATGATTAATTTTGAAGGCAATATTTTCTGACATCATTGACATTAAAAATCAAACAGACTTCTTATGGAACTTGATACCTGAACTCCTATGATATTCACCACTCTCGACTATCCAAATCTGTAATAGTTTTAAGGCCCTCATTCACTTAAGGTCTAATTGGTATCAACATCATACTATAAACCTTGATCAATCAAATCCATTATGTACCGTAGTAATCACAATAATCGGTACTCAGGCATATTTGCGCGAAGAGAATAGGTGTTTTTTGTTTTTATATTAAATAATTTTTTACAGGTGCCAAACCAAGAACATGCAGATCCTGTTTTGGGCAAAGTGCCAATTTCTTCTTCTACAGCTCTCCTCCCATCCTTAATAACTTCAACTTCCCTCTTATTAATTAACTGCTATCCCTACTTCAGAAGGATTAATTTCAAACAGGTCTTAACTTGGCGTGGCTGTTTAACAAGCAAATTTGAACATTAAATCAACAAGAAAGTGTGCTTTCCTTCCATTTCATAGTTTTGGATAGTTGCCAACTCTGAATTAACCCTCGACAGAATTTCGTGATCTGGATGGAGCATCAACGCTCAGTACAAATCATCGTCCATTCTCGAGGTATCAAGTACCATCATTACATCATCAGCACTTTGTGAATGTTTTAAAAATTAATTATGACCATATTATAGAAACACCGAAACAACTTTGAGGTGGCATCAATATCCAATGAAAAAACCTTAACGGCGAAAATGATATTATTACTTGCAGTCCCTGGTTTGCTAAGTCCCTGGATGATACAGCTAAATAATCGATTAGCGGAAAAGAACAGGGAAACAAGTTATTTCTATTACGGAAAAAACAATATGGCGCGAGAGAGGTAATCCCTCCATCATAGAATTTTCCTAATCACTTTATTCTTCATCAAAATGTAAATATAAATGCGTTATAAACTGCGGCTTTATCAATTATAGACTTATATTAGAACTTATTGGAGAATGACTACCATACTATTTTATACTAATTGGTCCAGACATGCAACTTGAAAAAGGCGAAAGTACTTTTAATATTAAAGGCAAATACAAACTCCCAAGCAAGATTTTCTACTTATATTTCTCTATTTCCCTTTCGTCTCTCTATATATCTATCAATCTTCTATCAATAATAATATAGGCTTATTAAAAGAGTTAAATATAAATTATTATATCAGATATAAACACATCATGATATACTTATTCGATTTAAATGTTTAATGTCAACGGTGTGGTAAATGTCAGGGTGTTAATTAACACCTTGAATTGCTCTGTTTAACGCACTTTTCATATATCTAGGCTAATATAGATTTCCCTTTCGGTTTAGAATCATTCGCAGGTCATATTGACAGGTTGTCATATATTACTAGCGTTTAATGCGCTTTAGCACATGGTACAATTATTTCAAAGTCCGATATTTATTGTAATTATCTTATAAACCGCGGTAAGTGACCTACATAATTGGCTCTGTCTGCGAACATAAACTGACCTTATGTATTTTGTCACAAAACAATCATTTCCAGAAATCAATGGGTTAATTTCTCAGTACATTGCTACGCATATGGCTAGCATTTTATACAATTTAGAAATTTGAAATATTAAGGCTATTCGGCCCAAGTTTATCCCGATATTCCAAGTTTCACGATCAAGATCGCAAGTTTCGCGATTGAAGCACTTGGAATATCCGTCAATGTAATAATCGATATTCCAAGTTTTTCAATCGAGAAACTTCGAATATAATGCGGATGGAACTTAAACTTAGAACATTGTTCTCCATTCCAAAGTTTTCAACTTTTGATTTGATAAACTTGGATTATCGTCAATATTTTTGGTTTCTCTATCGATATTCCAGTTTATCAACTTTGGATATGATAAACTTGGATTAAATCATCGATATTTCAATTTCTACATCAGTAGTCCCAAGTTTTTCGATCGAGAAACCTGGAACCTCGATCAAGAAATCATTATACATGCACGTATGGACGTATTTTAGATTAGATTGCCTGTAAAGTTAATGAGGTAAATATTTTGCAGAATCTTTTATGTATAAATGTTGTAAAGCGCTTTGTGTTTTTTGCGCAAGGCGTTGTTAAAATGCGGTGTAATACTATAGTAGTTGTAGTAGAGGCTCCCATCATCATCCTTCGACTTCTGTCGAGATCCGTTACATATCTCTTTTATTTGCCAAACCGTCGTCTTTATCCCACATTGTTGTTCCCCAAGCAAATCCTGTGTCTCTACTTGGACATGAATTCTTCACAGAAGAAGCCTCTGATATGATCTATTGAAGTGAAAAGTATATAGTAGTTGTGGTCAGTGGTTGTGGTAGTGTAGTAGGAGTTGTGGTAGTAATTGTAGTGGGAGTCCTAGTAGCAGTTGTGGTAGTAGTTATAGTGGTATTAGTAGTTGCTGTAGTAGTTGTAGTTATAGTAATAGTAATTATGCACTGTTATATACAAAAGCTGTAGATGTAGCGGTTGTTTTATCCTTATTAGGTTGCATTTGGTCTTATCACTTGCAGGGTGTATTAAGATAACCCAGCATAATTACAAGAATCTATTTTTTATGATAGTTTTTTTTTTTTCTGATTTCATTGAAGTTTTGGGAGGACTCAATCCGCAATTGACTGATTATACATTCAGAATACATTGTTTCAAAACGTGAAATCACACTAACAAATTACCATGCGTATCATCGGTGGTCAACCATGGTTTGTATGGAGCGCTGTTTGAATAACAAATACGTGTTTGTGGATCTATATTCAAGATAATAGCAGCCTGGACACAATGCTATAGAAACACATAATCAAAGCGACACAATGTTTTAGACACATAATGTACAGGAAAAGAATCACTACGTCACAGAGACACAATGTTATTTAGTTGATTATAAATTAACCTTTTTAATGCTAATTTTGGTATATAGAGATGGTCTCTTTTCCGAAAATTTCTCAATTTTGTTTAAAAATTAGACATATTTCATCAATCCGACTAACATTTCTCAAATTTGCCAAAATGGTCACAATTTTAAGGAAAACTGCAAATTTGTGCCATATGCCCAAAATATGCATCGCTTGTATAGCTATGGATCAGTTCCATTTCCGGCACCTCCCTCCCGAAATACAACCCCGGTGAGCCTGACAAATTAGGCCTAAAATACCTTCAGGAGACTACTACCAGCAATTTTGTTCTCATTTCGTAGTTTTTGCCTCAGAAGTTTAAAACATGGAACATGGAAAGAAATTAGCTACAACCTGAAGCAAAACTCGTGAAACTTTAAGACACTAACACCCACTACAGTTCCATGTGGACCAACACATGCATACGAGCAACACATCCTCGGTTTATTTGTTACATTTCCACTTCATACACAACTCCAAAACATTCCAAAACCTCCGTATCGATATACATTGATTACGCAGAGCAGAGCAAGCGTTTAAGTGTCTAAGTGCCCCAACAGTTTTGCACCAGAAAATACATGCAGTTTCCAATATTGGTACATTTCAACAACCACTTGTATTTTTGTAGACAATAGCGCGGACAACATTTTAATAAAGGGCACGATAAAGTTGTATGAGTGCTCTATAAACACATATGAGTTCTGTTTTCTTTCACCTCATTATTAATTCAAGAAGTTGATGTCTGAAAAGGTACACAGATAGATCTCTTGGGAGCAACAAATTCCTCAGTAAGAATGGTTGATCCTTTAATAGATGAAATAACTGTAAACATGGTACTTTTTCGAGAACAAAATATCGCTACAAATAACACTTTCAGTATCAAGCATGATTGTAATGGCGTTAACTTCATTTTTTTCTAAAAGCAGCTTAAAGATAAATGCGTATTTCTATTTTTGTAGCTTTTTGTTTTGATATCTTGGGGTCATTGAAAGCCCACTATAATACGATGGCTACGTTACCAATAACGGATTAGACCCGAATAGTCCATGTCATCGATATTATTGACTGGAGGGTACGACGGTAGAACTCAATTGATGAAGACATTGTATCGGCGTACAAGGATGACTTGGTCTTTTATTAACAAATACCATGCGTCACTCCATTTTTTTAAATCAAGTTTATTTATTTATTTACTTTAACGTATTTACACTTGAAATGGTTTATTCAAAGTGCTAAAAATAGCATTAATGCAAACATGTAATTTGCCAAATGACTTGACTTACTATAGCGTGGCGCTCAGTTCCTATCTCATTTCATAATGTATCAACTCGTACGTGTGCAATGCATTATATATTGCTCTGCAGTTACTGCAAAAGAACTGTCATATTGCCGTGTATTCCGAAGAAGCAAAAATGTGAGCTCGAAACACAATAACTACTTGTATTCGGGTATCATAATCATGCCTGAAGTAACCAGTTCTCAATCATGGGGTGTCTGTAGGCCATAATGGTCTACAGTGTTATGTTTTAGTAAGCATGTTAATCATGCATCTTTTAGGATGTTGGATTTTTGTCCAAGCATTGAGGCTGAATTTGATTAACACACCACGCACTCAAAGAATACAAGATGAGTTCTAACTGTCCTATATATAGATTAAAACTTTTAATCCTATAGATTGAAACTTTTGATGGCCTTTTAATAAAAGCCCATTACAAATAGTGCAGTTTGTTTAAATAAATTGATTTCCCTTTAGATTGTGGAGCTTTCGTCTGACTGTAAGATATGTTTTATACTTGAAGGGAAAAATGCCCATTTTTAGATTGACTAACCCAGTCTATTCCACAAATAGACTGGTTGAGCAATTAATGTTGTATGATCCTGAGATGTTCTAAGGGGATATCACTACTGCATTATGCTGGGTTTATCAACATGCGCAACCGAACTTTAAGTATATATAAGCACGTGTTTACGTGACGTCACAGCTTGGGTCTTACAACGGGTCGATAAGGGTGAGCCTCAAGACAACACATTATCTGGACACCATTACTACCCTTCGCTAACTACATCGAGTGCAATTTCACACCATTAACCGTGCTTAAACCTGGATTAGGAATAATAACAAGCGTGTTGCACCAAGTCGGGGTAAGTACGATTTTGGTAATTCTTGTTCAACTTATGTATGTTTGTAGAAGACAGGTTCTAAGAATTAACATCCCAGACCTATAAGCTCCGGTAGTTAAAGTGGTTTCGAAAATGGTACAAAAACAACTCTGAGTAGATAACGCCAGGTAGAGTTTTCAGAACAGCATGGTTTGGGCATTAATTTTCGCGGCATTTTGCATGGCTTGATGTTCAACATTGCAGGATTGCCTGGACCTCTAGATGAGCACTCTGTAAGATAATCATATATCTTGTATACTACCAGCCATGTATTGTCAGGTCTACTACCAAAATCTTGATGATGATAACAATGTACACGATCCAAGAGAGGAAAGCGCGTGAGAAATATTGACCCATGAAATAAAATCTATAGCTCAAATACAGTTGGGCGAACGTGTCATAATTTACATTTTCTTCACATGCAGATATACTGTAACCATCTACAAACACGACAGTTGTATTTAATAGAGTTTTTACCTTCAGTGCAAGTGCAATCGCCAGTTTTGATCTATTAAAACATACAATCTCAATTCGTCACCTGTCATGAGACATCGAGGCACATCTGAACTGAGACAAGCGCACTGGATTTCGTTTATTTTACATCTTGGATTGGTTTTTGAACTTCACGCTCTAACATCTGAACATATGCATGCGTGGATGGATCGCTGTATCAACACATTCAACTTGATATGAAAATTGACGACGTTACTGAAACTTTCTGTGTACAATTTTTACGGATTACTTCTCTTAACGTAGCTGATGATGATGTTGATCGAAAGTCTGGGCTGATGAAAGTGAGGTAAGTAACACTTTCAGAAATAGGCGACAGGTAAACCTTAAGCCACTATCAGTGATTTGAAATATTGTAATTTGCAGAATACGTCAAAGTGACGGATAAGTCTGTAGAATTCTCATAGTTCCCTTTTCCAACTGAAGAATTGACATAAAAGGAAGAAACGGCAGTGTTCCAATATGCGATTCCCCATTCGATTACTTTGTAGTAAGTTTCCCCCCAACGGACAGTAATGAACTCAAATTCCTATTATTCCTTATTAGGTTGCTTCTGGTCTTATCAGTTGCAGGGTATGTTTCGGATACCTGTACTTGTTTACATACATGCACAAATCTGATTTTTGATGATTTTTCGATTTTCTGATGTAGCAACTCACTGATATGTCTTTTAACATGGTAGGCCTATATACGTATGGTGCATGCATTGGCCTAACAATTTTGAGTCTGAGGTTGGCGTCTGAGACCGAGAATTGTCTCGTCCGTTTTGTTAACCATGGGTTATTTAACTCAACCTACATGCAAAATGCTTTTATACGGTGTGATTGAACTATGTGTCGCCTTGCAATACAGCCTACGAACACTAAAAATGTGAACTATCACTGGGATTTTGTTGTTGAATAAGCTGGGAAGTTAGGGGCATGGCACTCAAATGCTAAGAAGAGCAAAGCAGATATTTTCATTAATAGCCCTAAAATCTTTCTTTGTGTAACTGTCTGTACCAGAACAAGATACATTTGTTCTGTCTCACAAAACAAGGCCTGTTTTCCGTTCAACCTTGCCTTGTACACGTTGTCGCCTCTGTTCGGGTTCGTAGGTTGTTTTCCTTTTCTGGGTTTAACGACAATCCCTTCCAGCCATGCCATGCCTGGGAGGTTAATCTTCTCTTACAGAAAATTAGTTCATTGCCACAAAACTCCGGCGCGGCGTCGACCCCAACAAACAGACTCCTTGTTCGGTCACCATTTCTATATGAAACGGGATGCGCAGATCATAGGTTTTCAAGTTCACAGTCAAATTCCTAGTGGATTTGCAGCAGACATGCAAAGTAACGTGAAAAGTCACGAAATAGGCCAACCGTCAGATTCAAGTGCAAGAAGGTAGACCAAGACTGAATGAAGTTGGCCTATTGGGAAGTTATGATTATTCTCTTCAACCTCTGCTGCCTCATTATTGAAAATTCTGCATCTGATTGTCAGTTTACGGCCCATTTTCCTGCAATATTGGTCGCGAATGCATTTTCTCATTATATCACACTGTTTTCGGTATAGAATAGAAATAAGGGTTTGGAGTATTATGTATGGCTCATAAATGTATCCCCGGCCGGAAAAAAAATAAAATAAATGGACGCGGCTGCGCCTCGTCATTATTTATTTTTCCCCGACCTCGGACACATTATTCCCCATAAAGGATACTGCAATCGCCCTATTATTTCTTAATATCCTTATGTTTTACACCACACAATTTTTGAATACCATAACCAACATTCGCCTACTTCTGTATATAACGACGGGAATCTATTGGGAACTCGAGAGCAAAATTCAGGAAGGGGGGGGGCTTTCCCCGCTAATATGATCGGTTCCTTGAGAAGAGGTTATGTCTAAATTCTCTTATTTGGTCTGGCACGTTAATGCGTAATTTAATTTTTTCCATCTGAATCGATTAGACCCTGGGATGAGACCTTGCATGTAGCCCTTCACTAGCTATAAGGGGTCGGGCTTAGGGGAAGTTATGAAAAATGTGGTTGTTTTTTTTTTTGTTTTGTAAAAAAAAAAAAAACCCACACATTGCATTCCTTTTCTCATGAGTGAATTGTAATAACCTATTAGGCCCAAATAGTTTCAAGTCATTTGCATAAGGTGCATCCCCTCTGGTGGCCATCCTGACCCTGACAACACAAATTTCCGAATTCGGCACTCTTTACGAATAAACAGCCTACTCCTTGCGAATCATAAGCTAGCTATAACTGTGTCACGTGCAGAGTGTCACCGTACGAACATACTGCATGAATACGTTGCAAGCATTTACAAAGGTTAGAAGTAAGAATCTAATAAGTTTAATATAAAATAAAAATGGAAATATTTGAAATTGAATAGCGGTAATGGTAACTCTTTTGATTAACATTGAAATGCGGGGGTTGTCGTCGGCTAAAAAAAAAAACGTGTGGGTAACCCAAACAGAGTGGTCGTTTTTATATTCTTTTTAGAACGCGGTCAATTGCTTCATCTGTTACAACAGGTGCTACAGAAACCACCGCACCTTGCTACGTTACATTTCCATGAAGAGATAACTCGTTTCACCCAACAATGTCGATTAACTTAAGTGTTCTTAAACTTGAAAGGAACTTTTACTTAAGGACTTAACGGTACTTGACGCTGCTTGTAACTGTCACCGCGAATCTATCCCGATTTATACTTTATTATTGATTACTATAGCTATTACTTGAAAGGTATAAGAGAGTTTTGTGTGTAATACAAGTTGTAAATCAAGCTTATATAGTGTGATAAGTTTGAAAGCACCCGGATTAGCTGTAAAGTGGGTCTTACGATGCGGTTTTTGTTAATCTCATGCGGCATGAGTGATGTTGATGTTTACAATCCCATATGAAATATACAAACCAAAAAACAGGCTCTGTAGCGACTTTATCTTGACAAATAAGACAACGCTCCACATTATCAATATGTTATTAATATTAACGATTACCAGCGCAATTTTAAAACACGGTGAATCTGGGTATGAAATGATAGTGCCTAAGTAATATGAACAAAAACAGCAACAGCCAACAATAAACCATTGATTTCGATAGAAGAGTCATTGTAACTATAGACTTCACAAAATCGTGAATCGAGAAAATGGTTATCATATTTTGAAATTACATATTAGCCACAATATTAAAACATGTTCAAATTTCGATAGCTCGTTATCGAATTCTTTCTCAATGGTCTCACAACACTTCCTTTATAGTTGAAAATCTTACCTGGTGGAGTTATTTGTTAGCCTTTAAAAGCTTTTGGCCAACCCAGTATAAATTATTGGGTTAAACGGCCTTCATGCTGACCAGTTGGCTAAATTATATATCGATCGATCGAAAAAAAAATGGTTTTATTGACCCATTACTAGCACATATCGCGTCTGAGTGCGGCTTAAAATTTGCAGCTATAAAATCAATACGAATTATACTAGCTGATCATTTTAATTTTCTCAATTGTAATGCACGTGTTTATCTTCCGATGGTTCTATACAGCAAGCTTGCTTTATTTCAATTTTAACGAAAAAAATGCCCTGGACAGTGCCCAATATCATGATAATTAGCGCAAAGGGTTTCATCTCTCGAATCTTTGCATTCATTCAGGATCTCTGCGTTGAAACTAAGCAATGTGAAAGCTGTGGTTTAGGTTTGGCAATGTTTTTTATAGATGCAGGGTTCATTAGGAGTGTTAGTCGAACACGATCTTTTCTCTTGTTCGCACTGTCACGCACGGCGTACGCGTGTGGTGTTACCATTATACATATACAAATGCACAAAGAAGATAAAAAGAACGCACTCGCACGTACTCACAAACGCACGCGACGGAGCTCACACGCACAGAACCCACACACACACACGTTGAGTCTGCACGTCTGGTGTTTTATGTATATATATCACTAGCTATGATTCCATGTTAGTGGCATTAGCGGTAGAGGTAGGACCTGGCGACTTAAATACATCAAAGATATGAACGGTATTCGGAAGTCTCCGTTTCGCTTAATCTTGTCAATGGATAATGTTTTTTTGATAACTTGTTTTGTTCGATTTGTATAAATGACTTTTGAGATAAGGTCGAATTCATCACATAACGTGCTGCTCCCTGGAATAAAATTTTCGATTTCTATGACCCGTTCACATTTAGTCGTCGCTATTTGATTGGAGAAGGTTCCTTCTTACGACAAGGATTCCGTTGTCTGCTGGGAAAAAAAAAAAATCTAAAATCCACTTGAACTAATTTCGTAAGTTCACTGTTTAACAATGGCAGAATCCGGAGTTTGAAAAATGTCAAAATTACCGGTGGGCTGAAAGGCTATAACTGGTCAAAGTAATTCCTCAAAGTAGCCCCCTCCGCCCCCTCCCTGGATCCGGCGCCTGGTTAATGGTCACTCGTCCAAAAAGGGCATTTACTTGCTTGTAGTACCTTGGGCTCTTGTAATACGCAATTACCGCCGACCGTTTTCATGTTTTGCACCTTTGAACGGGATCAAATGTATCCCTTGAAATTAAACACACTTTCATTAATCATTGTTTCGTTTGATTATCTATGTAATTGGTTTACTTAATGATTTATTGTGTATTGAGGGTAGTCTTTAATCTTGTTCGTGATCTTGTCACTCTCAACAAGTCTACAATGCCAAGTACCTCGCAAAACCATTTGACATTCAATCATCTTTCATACATTCTCCTCCCTTTATTTTATCCTGCAAGAGTGTCATTGAAGCGCCATACGTGTAGCAATTAGGACTTAAGGTAACCCTGGCAAGACCAAAGTGATTTCCTGTCATATTTAACCCATGGCTTTTTTTTTGGTTCAGCACACTACCCTATACAATCAATCCTTGAAACCACAGGAAATGTGTTTGCACACGTGACACGATTGGTTCTATGACAATGGCGGCCATCTTGGATTTTGAAAGTGTATTGGTTTGCGCGCAGTTTTTCACGTCCTTAATCAAATATTTTTTATCTAATATTTTTTATCAAAAGAAATTTCTTTCTACTATCACTTAAATTCAGTTATTCGGTTGTGGGGAGAGGTATAAGTTATTTTTATTTACAATTTTGTTTACTCTAGTGATAGACTTCGTCAATATCGTAATCCAAAGTTTTCACACAAACAATAGTTTGCATTTACTTCTATTGCACTTTCATTTGGATTCAATATTGTAATACACAGTGATAATTTTATCATTTTTGACAAGTTGGCTAGACTTTGAGACCTCAATCAACTTACAATCACTCCCACATTGGAACTGTTGATATATTCTCCAGAGATAAATTTTAGTCCGGCCCACAACGTATAAACTTTAGACAGGCGTAATGAACAGCTGATGAAGAGAGATATCACTTGCCATGGTCTTGCCAATTTACAAAAAGCCCATCCTCCTTCTTGACATCGTTAGAGTCATCGTGGTTTCGATACGCGCGCTAACGATGGTCTAGGAGCTGAGTTTTTTCTCTCATCCTGATTGTAATCTTGTAATTTATTTGATTTTTGATACGTACGTACCACAGAGACGATCGAATGATGGGTTGACATTCAGTACGATGTATGATAGCCCTATCGAATTCGGAAGCAACTGATCTATTTTGACTGTCCGGAATTTATTAATTTTCATATTGACAAACTGAACATTAAGTTGCTTATTCATGGAAGACCTTGGTTGATCCTAGAAAGAGTTCAAAGGGCTATGGTCTCAATTAACTTCATTATAAATTTACCAACATGATGTGGAAGATAAGTGATGAGAGGTTGTCTTTGTTTAGGTGATTGGTGAAGATCACTTCCTAGAAATTGGTTTTTGACACAAGATGTCACAGAATCAAGACAATAAAATGGCACTGCCAAGAACAGAACTGAATAATTACTTCAATTTGAAAAATAACTATACCCCCTGATGCAAGTATTCCGCCTGTGTGGGCCCTAGAAAAGTGATTTAGTTACTTTCGTGCATCTTGCAGTTACTGTCCTTTTCCCTATTCACTGTACACACAGTGCATTCAATAGGGCTATGACCTGCCCACGCGTAACTCTGTGCTTCACGCATAGGACATGAAAAACTCACGCGTTGCTGAGAAAGTCTCAATGGATTTTTCCTTCTTAAATCTCTAATTGTAGAAGAATTATCATTAATAACATATGTGAAATTTATTATGATAGAACAGTCAGAAAAATCCGAAAATGGTTCTTTAGTAAAGAGTGGTATTTTGGTAGGCGTAGAATGCTAACTCTATGTAAAGTCACCAGTGATTTCTGTTGCATATTTCAAGAGAGCGCCATGGACAAACGGTTTAGACCTATCCTCTTCGTAGAAGCTGACACCAGATAATCTTATTTTCTATAAACGGTGTAATTTGTGGTTGACATACGTACTGAAAAATATCCGAAACGACCATTCCTAACAAAGGCTTCCAACATGTGTAAAAAACAGGCCTAATGCCACAGTCATGCACACAGTTGGGTGGTAATCACTCTCCATAGCATGTCATTGATCAGTTGATTGGATGGTTCCCTGGAAGTGGGAATCTTTACATACGCTCACACTTATTGAATGGATATGTCACATGATTCTGGTGGGGTGGGCAAACGGTCGAGGCCCGTTTACTTGGACCTAACTGCACTATGGCTTTAGAAGTTTTGATTTTAGGTTTTAAAGCCTTTTTCCACATCCTTTCAAGTTCCTATCGAATCCAGGTTAACGGTTTTTGAAAACAAGGCTATTGCGTAATATTAGTGGGTATTAAAAAAAAAAAATCGAACCATTCCAAACTTGCCATTTGACCATTGTATAATACTTTGTTTCAAAATTGAGAACATATCCCAGAATGTGGAAAAAGATGTTAATTAACCCAATACCAGCGAAAAATGTTATATTTTTGTGAATTTTGAAGTCACGTCGCTTGAAGTTACACTTGGGCAGTTGGGATATGTAGAGTGTAATCATGTATTTGTTACGCATGTGTCAATTTTGTAGTTGGAAATTTATTGGCGTTTGCT
>JAMKCH010025086.1:0-19385 GCA_023653785.1 Ophioderma brevispina | reverse complement strand
GGAATGTCATCCAAAGTGAACCTTTGATGTATGCTTTCAAGTAATTGATATGATTTTGAAGCAATTAATTATAATTAAAATACACATTTATGTATTCCAGTCTTTTAATTCAGACATGTTACGAAAGCTCATATTTTCAAACACCGTCCCTTCGCTTTGGGTAGCCACTCCAATAAGTTAGTAGAAAAAAATTTCATGCCCAAACGTTCTCCAATAATGGCAAAATGAAATCAACCAATATATCCTTACTTTATCTCGTCTGAAGTATGACGTGGCGACTGACGCGGTGTACCCAGTACCGCCTTTTAGTTGCAGCGCGATTGTGCTTTGACTACACGGGCGCTGAAAGTCGGTACAAAGTTTACGCCCGCGTGTACTTCATACCTTCGAGCGGACAGAGTATAGTTTCCTTTAAAGTAAAACACATCAAGAAAACATAGAAGGGACATGCCACAACGTAAGAGATTTATCTACTCTTGAAAGCATTTTTAAAATCACTACTGTAGCCCCTCGCTCACGGGTTGCTGAACACCGCCTGCTATTCTTCACAGCTTATCGTTAACCGCGCAGTCAACTGCTGTAATATTTTATTAATACGCAGATAGCCATTCCTGTATACATTTCATTTATTGAAGAATTTAAGAGGTGTGATTTTCTTATTGATATTAAAACAGCAATGGTGCTCGTGGATAATCGTAATTAATTTGAACAGAATGAGATAAGAAAACCGTCACGAGTTAATCAATTTGAACTCAGATTTTAAGAAAGGTATGATTACAACATGACTTGAAAACAAATCAAGCGAAAACCAGAATTCACCATAGGCATTTGATATACCAAACATGTTTCTAGGGTAGATGGATGTGAGAGTCTTCAGCAGACCGTAAATACAACAAGACAATCCTTGCTGGCAAAATTGCAATCTGGTCAGATATAGATCCTTTTATTTATATTTGAAAATCAGAATGCCTGCCAAATTCATCAAATTGGTAATCAAAAATTTTCCACTCTATATATTCACTAATTGTGCTCATAATTGACGGGTTAATATAGCGTATGGTAAAGTGGCCTTTGACGATCGTTTTTTAAATTCACTGTACGCCGAAGGTTGAATTTATTATGAAGCTCAGTAGCTATGAGCTCCAACGTGGCGTATGACACTGGCTTCTTGTAATTGTTCTTCCAAGGGCAAAGGTCATATGAGATCAGGACATTGTGAAAATCTTGTATTCACAAACACAAAACTCTTCACTTGGCTTGCTATGTTAAATAAGCACTCAGAATTTATGAAAAAAGTTTATTCAGTTAATAACCGCATATCAAGTAAAGGTCAAAGGCCATTGCATTGAAGGGCAATGGATTCAGTTTCTATATTTGAAAACAATTCGTAGGAAGTACCCATTTCCTAGGTGGAAGGTGGGTTTAAGACCGATTAATCATACTAGTACTAAGTAGTCCCTGGTTTCTACGTACCCACACTTCAGAATGCTGTCAAATACAGTTTTTAATGATATAACATCGGGTATACGTGTGAGTCAAAAAAAAACCCTACGATCAGAATTAAAAAAATAATTAAATAATTAGAATTGTTTTTGCTCAAATGTTTGCTATGGTTATAAAAAAGAAGGATACAACAGGCTTTCAGAAACGTTTATTTGGTGTCTTTGGACTTGGAGAAAGAAGTTGCGCCTATTTTGCTGAGAGATTAAAAATCCTGTTTGGCCGATTTTGAGCCAAACAAAGATGCATCGCTTATCAAAGAGTAACATGTCTTCAGAAGTGTTTCAAAAAGCTTTAACACATATTGTTAAAAATAGAATAGGTGGTAGATTTAATTGGAGGATTAAAAAAAAGAATATCCACGAGATTACAAAAGAAATTCTAAGTAAAAAAATGTTCAATTTCCCAAATAAGAATTCAAGATAGCTGGTGTAAGACCACAGTTTCAGCAAGATTTCATGCGGTTTTAACCTACAGAAGAACTTGGAGCAAAGGTGAAACCACAGAAAGTTTTGTATTCCGCTTGAAAAAAAAAACAGCATGTGGATATGGAATTTTAAAGTTTAATTCCGATTTATTTACAGAAAACTTCAGCTTTAGTTCTTCTTGCAATTTATGGACGCCGAGTATACTGTATTTGTGCAAATAATTACCCTAGAGATGTAAAACAAAAACCTCTGAGCAGTTTCATTAAGTTCATGAACTGACACATTGATATGGAGTGAGTTTCAATAACTGATTCTTTTTTGATTGAAACAATGGTAAACTTTAATTTTTGAGATATTTTACTTATTAATTATGTGACCACAATAAACCATTTTATTCAAACGGATATTGTTTTGCGAGAAGAAAATCGATACCATCTGAAAAATTGATGTGTGAATTGTCTTTGCTCTAATGTATTATGGTATCCGTCGGTGTCAGTCTCTCGCATGTATCGCTAAAATCGGCCAAACTTAATTTTCAGGTCTCTCCGCAAAATTGATATAGTTTGAACCCAAAGTCCAAAAGACACCAACTAAAAATTTATGTATAGGCCTGTTTTATCGCCTGTAAAACAACTACAGCAAACACAAAAGTGCGAAAAACAACGTTTAAACTTTGAAGAAAAATCTTTCCTGAATGTAGGGTTTTTATTGCTCACACTGATAACCTCTATGCCAATCAAACATACACCTTCTATATTTCTGTACGCAATGTTTTCTCACAATGCTTTGATTGGTTATTGATCTTCAACCTAATATGCAATCGAATTGCCCGGTAGTGGAAGGGTGGTTGAGCGCGTAACGGTTGAAAGGTTATTTAAAACAAAGAAATTTAAAGTACCGGATCCGCAGCCTCGACCCCGCCTTCACCACCATCAAAACGTGCGATATTGATACAATTAGAATCATTGTATTTTTTTATTTATCTGCAAAATATTGTGACTGATTCTTTTTCCTTCGATTGCTACAGGCTAAAATATGGGTTGTTTACGGTAACCGAAAATAGTTGCACAGCACTCGATGGGTTAAACACCATAATTGCTGCTTAGATTATAAAATGGGATATCGGATTCAAATGGAGTTGAATTTTGGAGTTGAAGTATGTTGGTGATGACTTCTACGAAAGAAGACAAATAATGTTGTTAAAAATGTTGCTTTTGAAGGTAGGTTTGTGTCGTCACTTTGTAAGTGATATAGGTCTTGCAAAAAATCTGTTATGATTCCCGATGAAAGCAATGATTATCTTTGAACTTTCAATCATTTTGAAACTGACGATACTGAGTACTACATGCCGAACACAGTCGTTAATAACACTTATTATGTATTATCTGCGCTAATCGGCAAAATTGTAAGGAATCGGTACTGTATAGGGCTGAAGAGAGTTTCATTGTTTAGAAGCTACATTCAACTGGTTTATTGAAAAATGGTATGGCGTATTTAGCCAATCAGAAATGCTGGGTGCAAGACAGAACAGTGGTCACGAGGTTGGTTACGGGGTGCAAACATAATGAATACAATGTATTTATGCTCATGTTTGTGGCATTATTATGCACCTTGGCAAACGTTTTAAAAAAACAGGTGGTCAGCAACTCACATCCCAGGCACATCATATGCTTTTGTTAATTACCATTCTAAAGAAATTGATCTGACAGGTGCTAGGTGGATTAACACCGACAATGATGTAGCAGTCATTGTCAGCAACTCACAAAACATGCATAAACACTGGCTTTTGTTGTTTTTAAGACATGTTTAACGATATTGATCTGACCCCAGGTGCTAGGTGATTAACACCGAAACGTATGTGCAGTCATAGTTAGCAACCACATACCAGGCATACACATTGACTTGTTATTTTCTATAGACATGTTAAGATATTGATATGACAGGTGCTAGGTGTATTAACACCGCAACTGTATGTAGCCAGTCATTGTCAGCAACTCACATACCAGGCATACTATTGCATTTGTTGTTTTTTATCGACAGTTTAAAAGATATTAATCTGACATGTGCTAGGTGGATTAACCACCACAACTGATGTAAGCAGTCAAGGGGAAAAAGTACCTCCAAACAAAATGTTGTTAATTTTTTTAGCAAAATAGAAATTGCGTACATTCTTGGTGTTAAGAAAACTTGGCTCAATTTTCGAAACATGCAATTTAAAAGCATTCCTTTGATGTGTATTCTTAACACCCTCACCCTCTTTTTGTTGTGTTTTTTGAAATATCAACCATTGCCTAGAGAACTCAACAATAAAAGCATTCAAAATATTAATACACCAACTACAAACAAAAAACTGTATTGTATCGAATGCAAGACTTAATATACCGGTAATGAATGGAGACGCAGGACTATTTTCTTTGTGTATCATTTAATCCATAACCTATTATGATATTATTGAATGGTAACAACGAATAAGCGAATCTGTATTTACAATTTGGATATTTAAAGGTCCATGGCCCGATCGTTAATAAAAACTCCGTCCCAGAAGCCCAGATTTTACCGGAAGTGGTCAAACAATTGGAATGAGAAGAAAGCTACTATTGTTCTCACTTTACCCTCTGAAATATTAGGGCCAAAGGATGTTTGGTTTGGCAGAGTAGGCGAAAATGTGCCCCATTTTGGTCGACAATATTAGTTTTTACACAGTACTCTATGGAGCTTTCAAAATCACGTTTTAGTCTTACATCAAAACGCGGATTGAAATATCGGCGCGAAACTTTACAGATGGGGAGATTTGGGCTGAAGGCCATCTATCAAGATGAAACGTTTATATCCTTAAATTGGCCATCCCCCTTTACGTGGTTTATATTACACCAATATTTGCTAGATTGCGCTCACATAAATTATAAGGCAGGGGCTCTGTCAATGGCTTATTCAAATAAGCTATCGTCAATAGCGCGTTGTGAACAAGGACCTATGCATGGATCGGTGCAAAGTACAGCATGTCAAAACAGGCTTGAATGTTATATAATATTGTTAAATTAATGTGCATTAACTTTGCAATTTCAATTGGAATGTATTAACCCAGTCTCTGCTCGAAAAGTAAAACCAATTGCATATAATTAGGCAACAGATGGTACTTGCTCTAGAAAGTGATTGGAATCGTGTAAGAGTAATAGAGAGGTTAATAATGGGTGTGTGTGGTTTGGGGGGGTGGGCTTAGGGTGGGGTGGGGGGGGGGGGGGGGGGGGGGGGGTGTCTCTTGCGCCGTTTAGATACGGACCCACATCCAAGCTTGATCACCTCGTCCCCGTAATTCTGACCCCCACTATCTTCTCTCTCCCCCCCTTTCTCCCATACGACAGATTGGCATCTGCTCCCCGTTGACAGGGTTGGATTGGCGAGGGGGTGGCTTCGGTAGGGATGGAGCAGGGACGACCCTTTTACCCCCCTCTAACCCTTAACCCCCCCCACTAAATTTTCCATCAGACCTCCACCTACATTGTCGACCTTAGTTAACACAAGGCGGGTGGGGGGGTGTGGCTTTGGCGGGGGGAGGGGGAGGGTAGGGTGCGTCGAAGGGGAGGGCGGGGGGGGGGGGGAGGGGAGGGGGAGGGGGGGGGAGGGGGGAGGGTTTTCTTTTTGTTTGTTTTCTATTCATACTTTAAAATAATTTAGACACACTACAGTGACGAGAAATTATTATGAAGTTAGGGGCGAACACCGAGCCGGCATAGTGCAAAATAAACTCAACTTATTGAAATCCATTCGCAGATAGGTTGTTAAGCGCACCTTGGATATGGCATTTAACGAGGTTTACAATTACGGTGATGATCACAAACTCATGTTATTAATGTTCGTTCATCCGTGAGTATTACAGCAAAGCGTGAGTTTTAGTGCGTATTATTATTCAAATTAGGTTTAAATAGAGTACCAGAAATAGTCCGTTTTAGGAATACATCGGAGTTCTCCTTGCCTATACATTTCTGAACAAAATGGTTGAACCTATTTAACCTGGAGGTCTATACCACCTTAAACAATATGTCGATTGCGTCCATTGCATAATAAATATTAGTACACCTCATTAATATTCTTGAAGATAATCATGCTATATCATTGGCTGATTCCTATTACGCATGCTATTTTCCCTAGGGAAATAGTTTTGAACTGTTTCCCTACAACCTTCGTCCCCCAGAGGTCACAGTGCGGTGTAATAAAAACAAAATTTACTACATTGGTTGATATCGGGAAATAGGGGCACACTATTTTCCTGGGTAATGGATACGGCTATACCCTCCCCTACAGCGTTCGGGGGGATAGGACGTAGCCAGTTACAGCGGGAAAAATAGTGGGCCCTATTTCCCTAACCAGTAGTATTTGTACATAATAGAACCTTAGAGTGCAAATAAACAATAGACCTTCTATATATCTCTATGAACCGTAAGCTTTTCTTAACCGTTTCTGATTGTCTAAATATACGCGTGTTCAAAAGTTCGTTCCGCTCTCATGCCCAACTTCCGCTGAGCGCCACAATCAATGCGGAAGTACCCCCTTTGTTAAATAAGCCCTGGAGTGACAAGCTGACAATACCCTACAGCATGAAAGCTTTAGAAAAATTCTTGTATTTTGATCGTGTTTTTTGAGCAGGTTTGTACATTTTTGACGAATTTAAGGTCTGCAAACTCTGGGATTCAAAAATGGCACCCAAGGTGTGGAAAAAAACAACAAAAACTTGGGAACGATGAGAGGTCTGGATAGGGAAGTGGAGAAAGGAAGGTAAACCAATAAGGAGAAACGTTGTGGTATGCATTGAAAAAAGGGTTTTTGAGACCCATTATTGCAAAAGCAATAGACAACGCACACGAACAAGTCAGCGTGTAGGGGAAAGCGTTAGAAAATAATAAGGGCTATCCCACGTCATTGGTTGATGGAAACTAGGTAGAGCAGTTTCGAAGTTATCGACCCTCAAGGAGAGAATACTTTAAAGAAATGGGGAATTGGACATTCAATTTAATCGAAATAACAGCTACTCACAAAATTATATCAATTAATTGGTAAGTTTAATTTTAAAATCCGTTAAAATGGTTTCATTAAGGGGGGGGGGAACATAATTTTTGAACACGGATACATAATTTGACCCCCCTATAAATAACCAATCAAATCAACCGGTACTGACCAGGGCTACAAACATTACACCCAAACACTGCAAACTAGGGCAAAGGGAATTACCTTCTTTAATTTCTTCAACGGTTACTCCTTATTGCCATGTGAGTTACTATTAAGAAAGACGTAACACACCTATGGAAAATTATTAAAAAGTAGAGATATTAGCAGCGATTAATTCGAGAGAATCGAAAAAAATGTGTAAATAAGTGTGTCAAATCATTAACTGCTTTAATATAGAACAAACACCAAATAGTGAAAAAATGAAGTATTTGAGGAAATTTATCATACCGTCTCCCCCAAATAAACATACAGCGACGGGGTATTACAACTCTGCCACAAAAGCTGATTGTGGTTTACTAGTACAGAATTAAACAAAGATCAATAATGTTGGTGTTTGAGGTCAAAACTGTATTGATCATGATGCACATTATCACGCTGATAAAATATGTTATATTTGCCGGGAAAGGGCTTGTTTTTGATACGCAGTATGAGAAATTACAGAATCGGATAAAAAATATGCCTTGTCTTAAGACGCGGATTTCAAACAAACCACTTGCAGGTTATGTTCGCATATCATGCAGTAATAAAAATATAAAAATATGAATTTTGATGATTTTTTTTATGTTGGATTAGCAAATCGCTGATCACCCTTTAGTATAAGAATAAATGGGAAACTAATCTGAATTCATCTAGTGTCAGAAAAGGGCCATAAGGCATTTTCCTTGCTTTACACATTTCTGGCGTAATGTTGGGAAATAGTCGAAAACATATCAAAATAATCTCACAGAGTGTCACGAATTGCTTTATCGAGCGGTAAAGAATATCCCGGAATCCTTCCTTGACACCAAAGTAATCAAATACTTGACAACTCCAAGTTGAATTTGTTCTCAAGTGTAGATTTATTAACAAATATCTCCTTGGTCAATGCAAACTCCCGGTCTAGAATTAACGTTTCTCCTCAAGCAAACTTCGAGCAAAGACCTCAAGCAAAGACTTCAAGCAAATACCTCAAGCAAAGACAAGCGATCACTCTAAAATCTCATCTTATATACTTTTGCCTTAGAGGCTTCTAGAATTATCAAGAAAGTACTAAGCATTACATCATTCCTATAATACGACTTGAACTGTGACAGTGTCCTATAGATCAATGTACTGTAGTTCTGCCCAATGGGATTTCCTCACAGATTCCTCCTCCCTATATAGAGAATTTATTACCTTGTTGATTCTTCAAGCAGTTTCCCTACACCATTCTTTACGTTATAAATGTTTTCTGGAAATATCTCTTACTAACTATATTATTCAATACAATATATTATTCAAGACTTCTCATAAACATTCTACATTTTATAACTATACTGTAAATGCGAAAGGAATGTCAATTTTTCACACTGAGA
The DNA here is from genome assembly GCA_023653785.1 of Ophioderma brevispina. Classification (NCBI taxonomy): domain Eukaryota; kingdom Metazoa; phylum Echinodermata; class Ophiuroidea; order Amphilepidida; family Ophiodermatidae; genus Ophioderma; species Ophioderma brevispina. The sequence goes on along the minus strand of JAMKCH010025086.1, from coordinate 10,900 downwards.
CGCTGCTGTGCACATACAAATTGAAAGAATATTTGTATGTAGGAAGAACATTTTGGGGCCATTCCTCCGTGTAATATATTGCAGTGACCTAGTCTAGTGCCAAGACTCCAATGAGGGATTATATGCCTGACTGAATAAAATAAAGCTCTGTAATCCCTTATTAAAGTCTTGACACTAGACTAGTTCTGTGCAGTATTACACGGAGAAATAACCCATTATGTGCCTGTAAACTGTTGCTACTTAGGGTGGCTTCAAAACTCAACTAATATTTGCTCAACAGTTCAGCCCGGTTCTTTCTGGTTGGATCCAGTTTCTAATTGTTATAAACAATGAAACATTCAGCCGCCATGAACCGCCTTTGACCGGCTGAGTTTTGAAGCCGCGCCTTTGTATCAGTCTATACTACAAGAGCTTTAGGCCAGTCTAATCCTTCATTCTTTCTAGGCAAGCCATCTGACAGGTGTTTGGTTATCATGGCAGGGCATTGTGCCATGCTATAATTTGTCCAATCAGAGTAGGACTCTAGGTTTGACCAATCAGTGCAATGCAAATACTCCATATTTTTAAAAACATGTGTGGTATAGCTTCACTTGAGGTTTGGCGCTTTGCTATAGCACGCTTTCTTAGATAGTGTCACCCAGTTCCTGTACATCATATAAAAGGCCGAAAAAATATTTGTTTGCCCTTTGGGCCTGAAATCAGGGAGGGTTCGGTCGGTCCGAGTTTGTTTTTTTTGAAATTGGGAACGGGTAAAATACCACGTAAGCACCGTATTTTGCTGTGAAACGCACAGTGTGTAGCTGTCCAGGTGCCATCTTTAAATGACACCAAATTTGAAGTATTGTACCCACGTATTTCATGGCTGATATTAAAAATAATATCTAACAATGTGCCAAAAATATTTTATGAAAACCCCTATATACCAGAAGTTGCAAAACCCATCTTTTTTCGAGTCGCCATGCCAGGTACAAACCACACCTAAATCGATGGTGGTCGAATTCACTACTCTAACTCTCCAGAACAGAACGCGTTTCTAGTCATGGGGAAAGCATGGCACTAAGGCTCATACTAGCTCATGACTGCTGCGTATTTTGTACCGAAATCAGAATATATGGAATAAAATGCTTGAAATGTGCACGACACTCTTTGTGAAATGATATTCTGAACTGAACGGTACGATAAATTTGTTCTACACGTCGCGTTTTCCATTCAAAATTCTAAACTGCGGCTCGGTCACAATTTGACACCGCAGTCATTTTTGTCCTTAACGGAAGTCGTGTCTAGCAAAATAGGCGGGCTAAGGTCAATATGTTTGGTCATAATACTAAGACGTGGCCCCTGATTGGTTAATTATATATTTTATTAATTTATGTTCAATAACAATTTTTATCCAGTATAAAGCTGAAGGCTTTATCCAAAATTGTGGGACAGTATTTTAATGTTTTGTAATCATGAAAGCGACAACACGTTTTTACGAAATTGACTCCTTTCTAGGAACTTTTTCTAGTTTGCCGTTCATATTAAAATATGTCTCATACCAATACCGGAAAGCTTGGAATTGGTTTGCCCCGAGCTGGGGGGGGGGTTTGTAATTACAGGGTATTGATTTAAAATTCATTTTGAGTAGTTTAATTTGTAATTTAATTTTTTTCCTGCAAATCCAATTACAAAAAAAATCACCCGTGATTTTCGATTTTTTTGGGTCGGTTCGTAAAAAGGCACACAACCTTTTTAGCCTTTAAAATCAATTGACTTCCAGTTTACAACCAATACGTGGATTTTTGTGTTTTCCGACAGAATCGTTAACTTTACCGAATTTTACCACAACGCGTCACTCTATATAAAATAAATAGCGCATATATATTCTATCTATGGTGTTTTGGTTCATACGGTCATTTTTCTGTCATCACTGTGCGAAAACCGTTGCTTTACAAAATGTGCGCGTAGTTAAAAGGAGGCGCACTAAACCACGAGCGTGCATGGAGGATGCATATCTACTCGTACCTCGTTGGTGCATTGTGGGATAGTGATATTTTCGGTAAAAATGATTTCCGGTAGGAAACCCAAATCCACGTATTGGGATAGAGTACCGTTATCGTTTGTTTACATTTAACAGTTCCACAGATAATCCTCGGAAAAAATATGTATTTCCAAACATTCGAGTAGTCTTTTAATGTTATGAGCAAATGTTGGTACATGCATCAACGTACCGTCCAATCACAATGTTTTAATTTATGGTCTGTTTACACGGACAAATTATACAAAATCGAATCTGCCCTAACGATGATGCACATGTACACTATTAAAGAAACGGGCCACAATGGTAAAAACGCCATTTCCCCTTAACAAAAAGAAGGGGTGAAGCTCTGTATATCGAAATCGCTTTTTTAAATCAAACATTTTGTACTAAACTGTATCCTTTAGAAGATTGTTTGAGATGGGAAATGGTAAAGATTTAAAAAAAGAAAATATGTGCCAAATTTCTCAATGCGCCCTTAATGGCCGAAAAACCAAAACCAACTGTCCCGAGCAGTGCTTGAAAATTTTTCCTTGTCTCCCTTGCCTCTGCTTCCTTAACTTCTTATGAGTTAGGAAGGAGATTACGGGACCTCATTAACACTCCCATGCCACTATCATTTCACTGGCTTTCTGATACGTTACTTTATTCATGAAGTTTGGGTGGCGAACTCACTGCCTATTGCAAAATAAACTCATCTTAGTGAAATACATTCGGCAGATGGTTGTAAGCGTCACTTGGATGGCATTTAACGAGTTCACGATACGGTGATGATCACAACCTTGCTTATTTAAATGTTCGTTCATACCTCGCTGCATTATTCAGCAAAGCGTTAGTTTTATGCATATTTATATTCAAATTAGGTTATATAGTCAGAAATTTCCGTTTTTGGCATACATTCGGATCGTCTCTGCCTATACCTTTCTGAACAAAATGTTGAACCTATTTAACCTGGAGGTCTATATACCCCTTTAAACATATGTCTATTGGTTCCATGGCATAATATAATATGATTAACCTCTGAGTGGCACATCAAAATAGACCTTCTATATTCTGATGAACCTCTAACTTTTCTTACCACGCCGTTTTCTGATTGGCTTAAATACATATTTGACCTATGATGAACGCAAATCAAATCAACCGGTACTGACCAGGCTAACCCAAACACTGGCAAACTATGTCAAAGGGAAGTACCTTCCGTTGTAAATTTCTTCAACAGAATATCTCCTCCCCCAAATCATAGATCATATATGAACAAATCTAAAAGTGAAATTTTACAAAATTATTAAAATTAAAGGGATTAGCAGCGATAAGCGAGAGAAATCGAAAAATGGTGTCACTAAGTGTGTACAATTCAAATAAACGGCTTTAAATATGAAACAAACCCTACCAAATAGTGAAAAAATGAAGTATTTGAGAATTTGTCAACCGTCTCCCCCCCCCCCAAATAGACATAAGCGACGGCGTAGTAAATCTGCACTTAACATCTGATTGTGGTTTCCACCAGTATAGAATAAACAAAGACAATATGTTTGTGTTTGAGGTCAAACTGTATTGATCATGATGCCAAATATACGCTGCAAAAGCTGTTATATTGCCGTAAAGGCTTTTTTTGATATAGAAATTACAGACTCGGATAAAAAGTACTCCCTTTTTCTGTAATACGCGGATTCAAGCCAACCACTGCAGATTCTGTTCGCTATCCTGCCAGTCAAAAATATAAACATTGAATTTGAGTGATTTTTTGTTGATGTTTTCGTATTAGCAACGCTGCTTAATGCCTTTAAGTTTAATAATAATGGGTACTTAATATGATGGAATTCATCTGTGTCAGAAAAGGACCTATGCATTTCCTCCTTGCTTTTACACATGATGGCCGTAATGTTAGGAAAAGCGGGAAAACATATCAAAATAATTTCAATAAAGTGTCATGAATTCCTATTCTCGAGTGGTAAAGAATTTCCCGGAATTATTCCTTGACATCAAAGTAATCAAATACTTGACAACTCCAAGTTGAATTTGTTCTCTCAAGTGTAGATTTATTAACAAATATCAGCCAATCTTGGCTATCTCCTTGGTCAATGCAAACTCCCGGTCTTGAATTAACATTTCTCCTCATGCTAACTTCAAGCAAAGACCTCAAGCAAAGACAAGAGATCGCTCTAAAACCACATCTTACATGAGGCTTCTAGAAGTCTCAAGAAAGCACTAAGCATTACACCATTGCTATAATTAGACTTGGCTCTGTAACAGCGTCCTAAAGATCAATGTACTGTAGTTCTAGCCAATGGGACTTCTCACAGATTACATCATCCCTATAAATAGAGACTTCTTTACACTTGTTGATTATTCTACCAAGTTCTCCACCATTCTTTACGTTATAAATATTTTCTAGAACTTTCTTCTTACTAACTCTATTATTCAATACAATATATTATTATTCAAGACTTCTAGAACATTCTACATGTTATAACTATACTGTAAATGGGAAAAGAAATGTCAATTTTTCACACTGAGACACTGTCGTGCACATACAAATTGAAAGGAGAATATTTATGTGTAGGAAGAACATTTTTGGGGTATTCCTCCGTGTAATATATTGCAGCGACCTAGTCTAGTGCCAAGACTCCAATGAGGGATTATATGCCTGACTGAATTAAACAAAGCTCTATAATCCCTTATTAAAGTTTTGACACTAGACTAGTTCTGTGCAGTATTACACGGAGAAATAAACCATTTTGTGCCTGTAAACTATTGGCTCTTAGGGATGGCTTCAAAACTTAAGTAATATTCGCTCACCAGTTCAGCCCGGTTCTTTCTGGTTGGAACCAGTTTCTATTGTTCTAATCAATGAAACATTTAACCACCATGAACCGCCGTTGGCCGGCTGAGTTTTGAAGCCGCACCTTAGTACTGGTCTATACTACAAGAGCTTTAGGCCAGTCCAATCCTTCATTCTTTCCAGGCATGGCTACCATCTGACAGGTGTTTGGTTGTCATGGCAGGGCATTGTGCCATGCAATAATTTGTCCAATCAGAGTAGGACTCAAGGCAATTACCATACTGGCTTGACCAATCAGTACAGAGGCAAAGCACTCCTTATTTTAAAAACATGTGGTAGAGGCTAGAACTTCACTTGCGGTTTGGAGCTTGTACTGGTAGCACGCTTTCTTAGCTTGTGCCACCCAGTTCCTGCATCATCATCACTGAACTTGTGTTGAAATTTAGTGTACACAAATTATATTTGGATTCTAGTACTTTAGTCGTTGTTTACGGTTTAACATGTTCCACAGATATCTTCGCGAAAAAACAAATATTTTTCCAATTTTAAGTTGATATTTTCCAAACTTTAAGTTGATATTTTCCAAACTTTAAGTTGATATTTTCCAAACTTTAAGGTGATTTCGTTTTCACGTTATGAGCAAATGTTGTTACATGCATCAGTGTTTCTTCGAAAAAAAATGAACTTATTGCCAATTTGGAATCGAATCTGCACTAAAAATGAGGCAACATACACCATTAAAGCAAATGGGTTACATGGTAAAAACACCCCCCTTACAAAAAGGTAAGGGGCGAAGCTCTGGATCTCGAAAAACCAAAATCAAACATTTTGACTAAGCTGAATTCTTTAGAAGATTGTTTGGGATGGGAATAGTAAAGATTAAAAAAAGAGAAATATCATTATCTGCCAAATTTCTCAATGCGTCTTTAATGACCGAAACAACAACTGTCCCGAGCAGTGAGCTTCCAATTCCTTGCTCCACTTGACCTGCTGCTTCCTGGAACTTATTAGGAGCAAGGAAGGAGATTTTACGGCACCTCATTAACACTACCATGCCACTATCATGTCAATGGCTTTCTGATGGCTACTTAATTAAATAAACGGGACAGGTCATCCGAGGATTGAGAACTCTCGTGACTTCTTTAGACGCATCATTGACATTTCCTCAAAATATACGCTACGAGAAAGTTACGAAGGAATCTTATTAAAAAGTGCTTTACGAGAAAGTCGAAAATTACCTTTTGTACAGTGTGTCTTAGAAAAAAATGTTACATTTTGAATACGTTCTTTCAAAACATGAAGAACATTTGTCTGAGTCAATTTTGTTTTTGAATTGTAATGAACTAATCTTTTGTTACTTTATAGATTCCATAGAATGTGATATAACAATGTTTGTATTGCTTACTTTATGTGCAGTATTCAGCAGACAGTTTAGTCCTACTTTTCGAACTTAGAATACGGTGACGTTTTGTGAGTCACTATTATATAAAATCCGCTGGATAGTGATCAAAGTAAAATTGACACCATAGAATTAAAATGGGCATATCTTTTAATGTATACCAGCTGCTGAGATGAAAGGACAATTTTCAATACACGGTATGCACTAAAACCTCGATACAACTACAGTTTGTTAACTTCTTGAAAATAGCAATTTTTAAACGTATGAAAAAGGTAAACTGTGGGAGACTATAGTCCCCTGCAAGACCCCGAGGTGCATATTTTTGTTAATAATGCATAGCATTTTATAAATTTTGAGTCCTAGCATACTGCAAAATAGGCAAATATCTGAAAAGACTGTTGTCATGGTAACCCCTATATCTTTACAGTTCTCCACCGATTTCTCAAATTTTGGAGATTAGACTGTATTCCAATATCATAGAAGTCTTAGGTTATAGAAATAGATGGATAAAAATCAATTTTACCTAAAACAAGCTAAAACAGATCATACCGGTGTATTTTCCTAAGTATGCACACTTATGAGCCACTTTTTTCCACAGCACAAAATGTACCAAGTGTCTATACATAGTAGGTATGTACGCACACTTTGTTGAATTAAGAAATGATGTGTGTTGTTTTACATACCAAGGTCATATTTCCAGTAGGCACACACTTGTTTCAATCTTTGTTAGCTTAGTTAGTTTTCTGCTAGTGTGTAGGCAATTGTATTTTAATTAAGTGTGGTGTGTACACGCGCTTTATTAACTAATCTATTAACTAATCTTCGTTGAAATAAGCAATATCACAGTGTGTACAAGGTCAAAGAGCTTTTTGGTTAGTACACAACCGTTCCACTTTTTTTTTTATGAACGGTGATGATTCTAAACTATTCCACTAATAGAATGAAAAGATTTTTTTAAGTTGTATTCTGCAAAAAAAATTAAATACACCTATAAACAACTAAAATTTGTAGAACCATCAATCCAAACAGGTATATGGATGAAAAAGGTTCGTAAGAGGCTATTTTAAGGTGATCATGGTGATAGAACGTTTTTAGAGCTTCGAGGGTTCTAAGTTAAGCCGCCATACCAGGTGTTTTTGCCACAATTCGTACGCGGTTCCAGTATTGCTCGAATACCCATTGAGTCGTACTCTATTTTATGGAATCTGATCGAATAATAGATAAAACCTCACTACGTGAGCGAGAATTCTCGTTCCGCGGAGTACTATTGCATATTAGTTTTAGCGCCATAGGGTCGTGAGTTTTACTCCCTTGCGGCTTTCATTAGCTATCACTAGAAATGATTTATCTATACTGTGATCATTTAGGCTTGCATTTCTGGGTTGCTGCAAGCACGGAATTCGCTTGGTGCAAGAGAACGCCAGACTTTTTCTGGACTAATCGATGAAAAAAATCAACACTATGCTTAGTTTGCTTGTGGATACCCAGCGTGAGAGTGATGGTCAGGTATAACTTGGCGCGATGGTTGTGTCATTTTGCCGGTAGATGGGCCGGCTTGATACACTTGGGCATGATTTATGAAACACAGCGGGTATCTTTCCTCTTTAAAGAAAGATTAATTGATTCTGTATGCACATTAGCATCGTCATATAAAGTGGTTGAAGAAAGGAACAGCAACAGAAAAAGTTTCAGCTACTCGAAAGAACTTGCATTTTGGATTACTTGAACCAATTTAAAAAATGCTCATTTAATGTTCTAGGCTTCTTTGTTACGGTTGCTTATAAAGAATCCAGTCGGGTTTTGTTTGAAAACTTAAATGTTCTGAAAATGGTTTCAAAGAGCTCAAATGTTTGAAAAGGTTTCGAAAATGGTTTCAAAGAACTCAAATGTTTTTTCTACTTCTTGACTAAAACTTTAATAAAAAGGTATAAAATTAAGAAGTTTAGAAGAAGAAAATGAAAAGGACGATAAAGGGAAAAAGAAAGCTGTTAAAGAGAAGAATAGTCTAAGTACAAGAAAGAATTTCATAGGAAAATAAACAGGTTAAATTTCTTGTTTTCTAACTAAGGTTATTCATTACTTTAATCGCCTAAATATACACACATACAATGCGGAATGGTTGGTGATTTTATGTACACGAAATTATAAATTTGTTAATGCAAAACTAGAATATAGTTAAAGGTGCACCGTCGAATCATAAACCATCATTTTCTGTTTTATGTGAAAGACATGTCACCAACATTCCCTATTTCAACAATTCCATTTAAATCTGATACACAATTGATGTGAAAGGCAATTGTATGTATCAAGGCCCATAGATTAATGTACAAATCAAATCCGGTAATCGCAGAAAACCATATTTTTCCTGGTATCATTTTTGCTGGTAGAAAATAATTCATTGGAAATATTTTACAATTCTGACCAGGAAAAGACAAGGTTTAAAATGATACCAAAATCTCACATTTGATTGGGTAAGTGGTAGAATCGAAGCTTTTTAATACGGACAATAGAGTGATAAGCATGGTAACTCATCTTTCAGTATTATGACCACTGACCAGCGTCAATTGGTATTCAAGTTGGACATCAACCCATTTTTGCTTGATTTTGTAGTGTGGAGAAGTTCGGTGATAAAAATTCCTGATATTGAAGCTGTTACAGTGGAAGCGTAGTTTGCACTTATCAAGATGACCTCACGTCCGGTCATTCATTCCTATCAAAGATCCGGCAAGCTTTAAGAAATTCAGCAAATTAGACGGTTGTCTATATGGGTTTGATAGGTTTTTTCGGATTTTTTTTTTCTGAACTTACAAAACACACTTTTAAAAACGCTGCGTATAGAAGGGTTCAAATTAAAGGTGCATTCTAGCATTCGGGGGAACAAAGGTTTGAATGTGTTTTCTTGTATTTTTCAAGTGTGCTTGAACAAGGATTTTTTTGGTCCAACCTCTGGGAAATTTGGGGAACTCCTCGCAGAGGGAGTTTTTCAATCAAATGTCGCCAAAATTTCAGAATGGCACTTAAAGCTAAAACAGCTATCTAGTAGTTAATATGAAATCAATGTTTGGGTATTTCTTAATGCTAATTATTCTGTCAATCCTTTCCATAATTATAATTTATGATAAGCACACGTAGAGGGCGGCGTTTTTTCAAAATGACTGCCAAAACTTCTGTCTTATTAGCCTTTTTGGGACCGTTAATCAATTAATTATTAGTGAATACAAGTATAAAATCAAAGTGAAGATGTTTTGAAGGTAATTTGTTTAACATTTCCAAAGATGCTGAACAAGATTTATTTGGTCCAACCGCTGGAAATGTGGGGAACGCTCGCTAGAAGGCGTTTTTTCAAAATGGCCCCCCAAAATTCTAAGAAAATGGTATATTTAAGCTAGAAACTTCTATCTGAATCCAAATGAAATCAATTTTGGGGGTATTTCTTAATGCTGCTCTATTATATACTGATATTTAATAATTAGAATTATGATAGGTACCTTAAGAAGGCCTCTTTTTAAAATGGCCGCCAAAATTCCAGAAAATTGTATATTAAGGCTAAAAACAGCCAATCCTAAGGTCCAAATGAATCAAATTTCGGTGTTTCTAATGCAGTTATTGTTATTATGATTTTCACAATAATTAACAATATGTATATACCCGTGGAGGGGCGCTTTCAAATGGCGGCCAAAATTCTGTATAATCGCCTTTTTGGGACATCTGACATTTAATTATTATTGGATACAATTATAAATCAATATGAAGATGTCTGAATGTATTTGTTTACATTTTCAAGAATGCTGAACAAGATTATTTGGTCCCACCTCTGGGAAATGTGGGGTAACTCTCGGTATGTAGGCGGTTTTTTTTCAAAATGGCCGCCAAAATCCAGAAAAGTTGCATTTAAAGGTAAAAACAGCATCTAGATCCAAATGAAATCAAATTTCTGTGTTTCTCTTAATGGTAATGAGTGTATATGCTTATTCCAAATATTAAATTTATGATAAGTACCCCTAGAGGGCACTTTTTTTCAATGGCTGCCACAATTCCATATATATTTTGGGGGCTGTTTCAATTATTATCAAATTCAAATATCAATCAAAGGGAATTTTTAAGGATGTTTTTTTATATTTTCAAGGATGCTGCACACTATTTTTTTATGTCCAACATTGGTAAATGTAGATCACTCTCAAAATGGCCGCGCAACAATTCAGAAATGAAAATCTAAAACAGCTATCTAAGGAGTGTAAAAAGTGACATCAATTAATTACTTTCAAATACAAGCATAATTCAAAGTGCCGATGTTTGAAAGTATTTTGTTTGGTAATTTTAAGGTTGCTGAACAAGATTGTTTTGGTGCAACCTCTGAGAAATGTGCGGAAATCTCAATAGATGGCATTTTCATGCAAAATGGCCGCTAAATTCCCGAAAACCGCATATTAAAACATATAACAGTCTATCTGAGAATCAAAATGAAATCAGTTTGGGGGTTGTTTCTTAATGCTTTTATGATAAATGCCCCTAAGGGCGCTTTTTCAAATGGCTGCCAAAACTTCCAGTAAATTACATCTTAAGATAAAAAACAGCCTCTACGATTCACAATGAAATCACTTTTGGGTGTCTTATTGAAAATTGTTTTCTCCGCTATTTCTAAACATTGAAGGATTATCATAAATACCACCATGGTTTTTCAAAATGCGACCACATTCCATAT
>JAMKCH010025085.1:0-70302 GCA_023653785.1 Ophioderma brevispina | reverse complement strand
AATGTAAAACAAAGAGTATTCAACAATCACATAAAATTGAAATTTCTTATGAACAAAAACAAAGGATGCCTTATGGTATCTTAGTCAGGAAGAAAACATTTTTTTTTTTAAATTTGCTTTCTAACTTTTCTAAGTTTTTTAAACTTTGGTAACGTAGTTACTCTGGAATTTCCTGGAGTGTGACCAACATGCTGAGTGAACAACGGTGCCTTCCTGCAAAGTGTTGCCATCAAACATCACACTCAAGATGCATCTCCACAAAGGTAAGAAAAGAAACACGACGTATTGCTCTGTAAGTTCCAAAAAAATTACAAACTAATGCATGTTTTTTTTTTAAAATAGAATGTCAAATAATGCAAAGCTCCAAAAAATTGGTCTCAAACTAACTAGAGCTAATGTATGCATGCATGCAATTTTTGATTTTGATTTGTTTTGTGGGCCCCATTTTTGAAAATTTTTGCAAATGGCTGTGCTAGGTGAATTGATTAATTCCTTACTAACACAAATTTAGCTGTACAAGCTTGTACAAGCTTGTACACATATCCCAAAGGATGTGAACACTCCCATTATGGGCATTGCAATATCCTATATGTTACTATACTAACACATGTCAGTACTTAGGGATAAGAAAGTGTTTCAGAAGTTTTAAGCACAAACCACAAAACTTTATATCATGAAACCAAAATTGCCTTCATACTAATAAATACTTTCCGTCCCGACCTGACTAAAGAGTGACTGTCATAGCTTTCATTCACCAGTCCTGGCACAGTGAAGCCAGCTGTAGACCAGCTAGCGCAACAAAGTCGGGGTGCCGCGATAAACCAATGCACAATAACTGTGCGAAACCTAGGACATCACTCCTTAGGTCAGGCCGATGAAGTATAGGCATTTGTGGTTCTAAAATGAGTGTAAAAGTCCATCATCATATTTTTGTGTTAAGAAGGAATTTTGTGGGATACATGCATTCTAGATGATTAACTACTTAGTTCTCCAGGTAACAAGGTGTGAAATTTTTATTAGTCTTTCCTGTAGATATCCAGCGCACACAAGTGTTGAAAAAACCCCATGTGCACTTGGCAGGACTCGAACCGGCGACCTCTGATTACTAGCACGCGCTCTAACCAACTTGAGGCTATCAAGTCTGGGGTGGTAGAGGAGTGACAGGTCGTGACAGGTGTTCCATCCGCTTTCCTAGCGGATAGCATAGACGAATATTTCATATACAATTTATTTTGGTTTGTGAATTATTAACTACTTAGTTCTCCAGGTTGACAAGGTGAATCATAATATGGACCCCCAACTGTGGTTTAACGGACACTGGCACATTTGAAAATAGTGCGCCCTCGTAGATTTTGTTCAAATTGATTGTTTACATGGTTGTAAAGCTTTATATACATTAGACCTCATTTTATAATTAAAATGTCGCCAAAGTCCCGTGCCGAGCATAGCTGGGTGCAAACTAGTGCCCTCTTCGTGCTTTCCTTAGCGTTTGGGCCAGACCCCCGTATTGTTTTGCTGTGGCGGGTTTGCACGTCCTCCCGAACAGCGATCTGTTAAACTTCCCAGCATTAATAATGCTGGTACCCATTTAATACCCTGTGGTGGAGAGGAGTAATTGAGTTATAGCGCCTTACTCAAGGGCACTTGTAACACGTTGGCCGCATTGGACTCGAACCCACGACCTTTGGATTGCGGGGGAGCTTGTCAATCCACTGGACCCCGTAGCCACCCTCCTTGAACTGCAAATGTGCCAAGGACCCCAGAATTTTATACCCTGAAGTGGTCAAATTGTATCAAACAGAAAGCTAACTATTTTTCTCCTCATTACCCTGTGAAATCGTAGAGCTAAAGGGTGTTTTGTTTTTCGATGTGATAGCAAAAAAATGCTCCATTTTGGTTGACCAATATTAATTTTACACATACTTTTGGGTATTTTACAAAAAAAGGTTTTTAGCTCCACTTTAATATGGTTTGAAATAATCGGCAAAACTTATCAGATGGGGGTTTGGGGGTGATGAAGGCCATTCTATCAAGTGACAAAATTTATCCCCCTTTAAGAAACTGATTAATATTTACAGGCATGGAAGAATAGGGATTTCTTTTTTCCAATATGAGGGGGAAAAAAATTCTTCTTTTTAATATTGTATTTTGTCTTGGATTTATTTATTATTAGTATTTATACTTTCTATTCCACTGTTTGGGGGGGGGGGAAATTGTCATTAGCATCGTGCATTACAGTATTTGCAGTAAGGAAATAAAATGGGGAGAATAATTGGTTTAGTTTCTACACAATAATGCAAGGGAAAATAAGAAAGCGTCAAAATACAATCCCATTTTTCCCCTACGACAAATACTAATCCATAGTCAGGTGATGGCAAATTTGGTTAAATGTAACAAACCCAGCCACGTCCCCTTTTCAAAGGAATTTTAACTGTGTATTATGGCCCCTTTGGGTTCATATTTGTTCATGACCCTTGAACTCAAATCCACTATGCTCATGCAATCTCCGCGGTTTATCTAAACCGTGTACGTGTCTAACTGTTGCAAAGATTATTTTAAGGAAAAGCCAAATCATCATAGAAAGTTGGATTTTTAGAAGAATATCGTCCTGTTAGACAAGTGAAAAGTGCTAATCAAAGCAGTAGCTTGCTATTCATGGGGCTATTTGTAGGCATCATGTTGTTATTAAATATACTTCAACAGCCTCGGATCAGGAAGTAAGTCAACTAGTCTAAAATGTTTATGACATACAGCAGATGTTTAATTCCCCCAACTGTGTGTGCTGATTATAGTAGGATCAAATAATGACATGTACCACCATTAACCACAAAAAAAAAAATTGCCAAAACAGAGTTTCTTGGCATTTTCTCGTAGTATAAGGTCAGTTTTAACAATATATCAAAAGTTGCACAAAAAATCGATACAGTCCCAGAAAGTGTTCAAACTAGAAATAACAAAATGCCGCATCGCCATCTGAAAAAATAAATCCTAATCTTGGCAATAAATGAGCTACAAGGAAAAAACAAGATGTCTTTCCTACTAATTCTAGAAGAACAAATCCATTAAACTCAGTTTTTGAGGTGAGATATCATATTGACCTCTAAATCCAAATATGGCGGCCATCCGCCATGTTGGAAATTACAACTTCTGGTATCTCTGGCTTTACAGGCTGGACCAAAAAGGGACAAACAAGATATCATTCCTACTAATTATAGCATAACAAATCAGTCAACATGGTTTTATGAAGTTATGATATCCCCTTAACCTCAAAATCCAATAAGGCCACCATCCGCCATGTTAAAAGTACAAATACCTATTATATATCTGGTTGCCGGATGGCCAAAATGACAATCAACAGATCAGTTCCTACTAAGTAGTCTAACATTCAAATCCATTAAAATGGGCTTTTTTATTTTAAGTCGAGATTCATCTTGGCCTCTAAAGCCAATTTGGCTGCATCTGCCATGTGTGAAAAGGATGAATTCTTAATCTCTGATACAAGATGAGCAAAAAATGGAAAATAAGTGTTATTTTTTTTTATTCAAGTTGAGGTAAAGAAATGATTCAGATGGTTGTTTTTAAAGCGAGTCTGTAGGCTATGTGTTCAAAGCTGTAAAATAAGTCTCCTAGAGTGGAGTTTGCAGCGGAGGTTTTTTGGGAACATCTTCAGCTATACACCAAGATCAGTGCAGTTAGAGCAAACTACACTTTCCACAGCATGTTTCTATGAGGAGGCCCTGAAATATATGCCAACTGATACCTAAAACTCAAGAGTATGACCCTAGTCTCCGGGATACGCTCACTGACCATATGCAGTTGGACCCAAGTATGGTCAGCGCGGGGGAAATAAAGGGGGGAGGGATCCATTTATTCCTCAACTGTCCACATCTGGAACGCCCTTCCTGAGCACATTGCTGCTACTAATCATCGGGCCGGCTTAAAAAGTGGGTTATCGCGATCTCAGAACCAAACCATCAGTGGGTTCTACAGATGTAGTTTCTGCCGATTCTTCTTATCGTGTCCAAACACTGTGTTCTCACATATGATCCAGCCAGAGATTTTGTACAACGTATTGGCTGATTCAGAATTCCGCAGGGGGTCTTGTTTGTGCATGTTGCTCCAACAGTGGGCAGACCAAGATTATGTTCCACAACAGGGCAAGTGCCGTCGATCTTAGGAGTATGGGGGCGAGAACCACATCTTGGCAGTTAGTTTGTCAAATGTATTGCGCGACATACTTACTATTCAATCTTCTAGATGTGGTCTTATAAGAGAGAGTGCGGTACAATGGTTTAACTCCTAGGTGAAGGGTTAGAACAGTGTCCAGGGGTGTTCCAGTAAAGGTCTAACGTTAAGGCTGACGTTTGGTTAACGTTGCGTAGATGGAAAGCACACACCTTGTGTCTTAGATGGATTTTGACGTAGGTGGGGGGTTTTTTCCTCATATTAAGGACGCAGAGTTCATCCAAAGCTTTGGAAGTCTTCTTCAACACAATGTGAAGTCGGCATCTTGTGCGATAATTCCAAGATTGTCTGCATAAATAAACGGACAGGTTCTGCACTCCTAGGTTGGTCGTTGGTCTAGATGTTGAACAGGAGAGGTGGAAGCAAAGCACACGCCTTGTGGTAGCCCATTCTTGAGCCTACGCCTCGGCTCTCTTCTTCGCAACTAGCTGAACAAAGAACATTCCTGTTTGTCAGGCAATCCTCGGATTCTAGCTCAGTAAGAGGAGTCTTGGATTTCCAGAATCTTATGGAGTAGCATCTATGATTACAGTGTAGTACGATGTGATAGATTGGACAAACACAGTTTCCGGTTACCATACCCTTTACGGAAACCATCCGCAATGTGTGTTGGAGTTGGTTGAGTACTTGGCTGTTGTTGATTTGCCTGGCCGGAGGAAACTGCTTGTTCTGGTATGAGGTGTTCGTCTATCACATATGCGATAAGATTGAGCGGGAGACGTTCAAAGAGCTTGTAGGTATGGTTGAGGAGTGGTATCGGTTGTAGCTTTGGGATTGGATGGATATTTACCGGATTTAGGATGCCATAAACATTGCTTTCCTTCAGATCTTTGGGAACCTGTGGGAAATAAGGCAGCAATGGTAGAGCTCACAGAAAGAAGCCATTCCTTTGCTACTGGGCCAAGCTTTTTTAGTGCTCAGTTGATATGCTGTCAAGGGCCCTACTGCTTTCCTGGTTGAAGTTTTAGCAATACCGGATTCCAACCGTCCAACGTTAAAGGGCTGGTGAAACCAGGGTCGCCCTAAACCTCTTATGGTAAGTTGATATTCTTGGGTTCTTGCTGCACTTGCATTTAAAGGCAGTTGGTGTGCAACTTGGTGGGAGTGTGATTTGGCTGCTTTGGAGGTTATGTTGGATCCCCTCGGGCTTCAGATGGTAGACCACATGCTTTCTTGCTGTTTTATGGGGTCATATCGGTGGATTTCAATAAGTATGCCAGGTTTTGATCTTTTCGTGGGAGATCCTCTCTGAAGCTTCCTCACCTTTAGCAGTTGTTTCAGCCGAAAAAGGATCAGCCTCAACCATGGTGATATACTATTGATATTCTGCATGGATAATGCCCTGGTTAGCCTCTAAATTTAAAAAATTACTCATTGACAGGGGCACCATTGCATTGCAGCTTCACTCTTTCGATTAAGGATCCAGTACAAAAATCCTGGAACAAGCTCGCACACAGGGTCACATGATTACTTGAGAAAATAGAACTGCTTGTCAACCACAAATATTTTCGTAGTTGTAGTACCGCAACCTGAAAATGCATGGGCAAACAGAAGATTAGAGCAAAGTTAGCAATGAACATCTGAATAAGCGCTTCGGACAATTATGTTTTCTTCTTGTCTCTGCAAGACCGGACAAGCCCAAAGATCCTTACAGCCCTCCTCTGCATTAAGGAGAAGTATCAATAGATCTGTGTCGTCGCCCAATATGGATTTTTGACCTTTAAATTATGCTGGGACCTGCCGCTTATTTGCTATACAACATCTGAATCCCTCGGCATAAATGAGGATTTTTGCAAAAATCGGCGATTTGGGGCCAACCAAAAATCACAACGTTGTGAAAAATCAGCGAAGTGGGACCAAAATTGTTTTAAAATCTCCCAGATTTGATAATTTGCCCCCCAGGATTTCACGTTCCCCCCAAATTCACTTTTCCCCATCCCTCCCCCCCCATAAAAAGAGGTCTGGTGCCGCCACCACGGAACTTGAAGGCTAAATAGTAATAGTTAATGAGTGTCGGCCACATTTTGGTGATGAGTGGGTGAGCAATGTGAAATTGTGCTTTGTTCAAGAATTTCACAATCACACTGTAAAATATTTATGTGATAGAATTAGATGATAAAAATCAATTATGGCTACGAATATTCGACAAATAGCCCATCGAAATCTTTTAATTCGAATAGATTTTTAATGCGGAGAGTAATAGAAATGACCACCTCATTCATTGTAATCTGTTGATGCTAAATAGGATGATTTATGGTTTCATTTTTAAATGGCAGACAGTGGCATTTTTAAGACATCAAGGTGCTTATCTAAACTTTACAGCAAGCAACCCATCTTAATGCATTTTGTATGCTACAATTAATAAAAATTAACACCATATTTTGTAAATTTTGGCCCATGGTACCAGAAAATAAGATTTTGTACTTTTAAAAATGGTGGATGGAAGCCATATAGATGGAGAGTCAACTGATAATCTCAACTCATTAAAAACCCATTTTAATTGATTTTTAATGCTAGAATTAGTAGGAAAAATGACATCTTGTTTGTACTTTTGGTCCATCCGGTACCAGAGATACCAGAATTTGTATTTACCACATGGCGGGATGGGGCCATATTGGATTAGAGGTCAAGATGGATATTATCAACCTCATAAAAAAATGCATTTAATGAATTTGTTATGCTTAGAATTTAGTGGAAAGACATTGTTTGTTCTTTTAGCTCATTATTGCCAGAGATAGAAGATGAGGTTTTTCAAAATGGCGGATGTGCGGCCATTTTGTTTATGTCATAGTTGAACACTTCTGGCTTGATTTTGTTGCAACTTTTGAGTTAATTGTGAACGTGACCTTAAACTACCAAAAATGCCAACAAACCTTCTGTTGCAATTTTTTGGGGTCATGTGCTATCTTTACTAACTATAACGTGGATCTATAATTCCATTTTTATTTGCATCACTTGTATGTGTTATAAACTCAAAAAAACTGATTGAACATATACATGCATTATTCATGCAACCCACATGCATGTAGCAAAACTTTATAACACCACTTGTCATAGTATAAAATGTATGGCTAATGGATAAGCGGTAATCCCATGGGGGCACCGAGCCTTGTTTCGGTTCGGTCAAATATCATAAGCCTACATACATACCACACACACAATGTAAAATTAATGTTCATGTGCAGTTTATTCCTTGATTTATTTCCATGACACTGTCAAATTTGTTGACATCAGTTACAGGTGTGTTCAGACGGGGATACTTTTCGAACATAGAGTTACCAAAGAAAAATTCATTTAAATCCTCATTAGCCCTCTAACAACGACGAACGGTCCACACGGAACTTGACCAACGATCCCCCTTTCAAAGTTACCAGCGAGCAGCCTCATCTCATTGGTAAAAGTGGAAGTAGCGCGAAGCTGCGCTGACCGGAAACCCAGAGTAAACGTAAACTCAACCATTGTAAAACAATGCCAAAATGGAATCCTAACTCAAGCAGGAGCGGGAGCAGAGTAGTGTTTTTTTAAAGGCGATATTTTGGCTTCTTGTTTCGTTATAATAATCGACAGAGGAATTGGCAGTAACGCTGTTTTATGCCGATGCCCATTCCCCTTACACAATCAGTGAGAAAGCAATCCAGCCCCCAAACATGACATTATCGAAAACAAAGGTCATGCATATCAACAAATGGGTTCTCGCCACACAGACAAGGATACGTGCAGTGGAGTGGCCGGTTACGGCACATTTTGTTATTAGCACTGGCGGTGATTAATTCACATTGATCACATAATACAAATCATATAAAGTTTCTCATCTCGCACAAATAACCAATGAATAGGTATTACTTATTTAGATGATACCGTCGAATTGATTTCTCTCTCAATAAAAATTATGTTGGGATTCTTTTTCAACAACTGTTCCAAAATAATTGGGCCTCTGCTGTGTGGCATAAAACCAACATGGGAACAAGGCGACTGTTGAAGGTCACGTGATCGCGAAAAAAGGGAAATCCCTATTTGAGTTGTCTTCACTCAATTTTATCTTGCAAGGTGGGTTCCTTCCAGATACGCTTGTATCTCTCTCTCGGAACAGTTTGGGCACGTTTGGGTTCCGTGTTCGCTTGTTTTCGAGGATGTACTACTTGATGATGAGGCATTATCAAAATAAATTGGAAAACAAAACGTAAACTGTTTCCTCAGACAAGCACAAACCACTGCAAAGTTGATAACCCCGGGGGTATGAAAACACAAACACAAATGGCATCGTTATGGTATTACAGCTACGGAATAGTTGAACCTCATGTCGTACGAGGTCACGATGAGGTAACCCCTAACATCGACGTCGTGAGTAGAGTAGCAATGTTCACAAGGAAATGACACCCACATCGCTCGCAAGTAGCTCCGATTACTTTAAGATTTCCTAAAAGTAAATCGTCGTTGTTAAATCGTTGTTTGCTTAACATTGATGTTGTTCAGACGGTCACTACACACGAGCTACCAATGACTGGTTACAACAATCTACCAACGACCTTAAACAACGATCGTGCTGAAACATGCTAATATGACGTATCAGGGAGATTTTTGATGATACAAATTTCTCAAATTGCACTGGATCGTTTGTAGATCACTACTGAGGAGTTTAAAAGGTTTTTTATCAGTATAAAACAAGAACAAAAGAAAGCTTGCAAAAACCTTGTTTTTGAACTTGCGTGCTATTATCATCCCTATACATCTAGAACCATGCTTTGATGTTCGTCGTGCACAACCGAAAGTACTAAACATCATCTTATTACATAAAGACGGTGTTCTGTTTTGTATTCGGCTTATTCACTTCAGAAGCGATCTAATACATAAACTGGTAAACATTCAAAATATGCAAAAAAAACACGGGATCGAAAGGAAAAATGAGGGCACTTCCCTCTGGAAATGTCCTAATGTTTCTTTAAAGGGGGTGACACGGTCGAAAACCTGTTGCCCCATCAAAATTGAGATTTGGAATCAGAAGAAATTTCAATTTTTCTCATAACATTAGTGAAAATTTAGCAGGAAATGTTTCTTTTCAATGTTATGAACAAAACGTCTCAAATGTGTATATACTGCAATACCAGACTGTCCTATGGCCAATGTAGTGCACATCTTTGCCTTCTACTGTCCAAAAGGCTGGACTGATTTAACTCATTATCATGCCTTGTTCCCCTCACTTTACCCATCAAAATTGAGGATTTTGGAATCAGAAGAATTCATATTTTTCTCAGTAACTTAGTGAAATTTTAGACCAGGAAATGTTGTTTTCGATGTTATGAATAAATACGTCTCCAAATGTGGTTTATAACCACATACACTGACCTGTGGGCCAATTTAGTGCACATATATTTGCCTCTACTGGCAAAATGGGTTGGGCATTCTCTCTGGAATGTCTCATGTCGCTTTAAAGGGGAGTGACCCAAAACCGACAACCTGGTTACCCTCACTTGACTCCATCAAAATTGAGATTTTGGTATCAGACATCAAATCTCTAAATGTCTCTTTAAAGGTGGGGGACCTGGTTTAAACAACCTGTTCCCCTCATTACTCCATCAAAAATCTGAGAATTGGTATCAGACTAAAACTACTACTACCTAATAAATGTCCATAATGTCTCTTTA
This sequence comes from Ophioderma brevispina, assembly GCA_023653785.1. Lineage (NCBI taxonomy): Eukaryota > Metazoa > Echinodermata > Ophiuroidea > Amphilepidida > Ophiodermatidae > Ophioderma > Ophioderma brevispina. The sequence continues at coordinate 60,415 of JAMKCH010025085.1, read as the reverse complement.
AGGTGGGTGACCCAGTCGAAACCTTGGTCACCTGATTTACTCCATCAAAAATGAGATTTTGCGTATCAGACTAAAACTACTACTATCCTAATAAATGTCTCATGTCTCTTTAAGGTGGGTGACCTGGTCGACAACCGTTGTACCCAGCACTTTACTCATCAAAATTGAGAGTTTGGTATCAATTAAAAACTACTACATCCTAATAAATGTCCCATGTCTCTTTAAAGGTGGGTACCCAGTCGACAACATTGTACCCCTCACTTTACTCCATCAAAATTGAGATTTTGGTATCAGACACAACTATCCAATGTCTATTTACGGTGGGTGCCCCCAGTAGACACCTGTTCCCCTCACTTTACACCATCAAATTGGATTTTGGAATCAGAAGAAATTTCATATTTTTCTCATTCACTTAGTGAAATTTTAGGACTAGGAAATGTTTCTTTTGATGTTATGAACAAAAAACGTCTTTAAATGTGGTATATACCACATGACACACTGGACCGGTGGGCCAATTAGTGCATTCTTGCTTCTAATGGCCACACGGGGGATCCGATTTAACTCCAAATTTGTAATCAGATTGTTTTTGGTGATATTTTCCATGTGAAGCGAGGAAATCATCACAAGAGAAGAAAACCGGACCTTGATCGGGTACCACCTTTAAAGGGAATAAAGGCATGAAAAGAAAATTGACCCTAATGAAAAGACCCTTACAAATCACATTCCATTGAGTTTGAAAACAATTTGGATGTTTAAATTCTGTTAAAAACAGTAAAAACAGGAAGGTTCCAGGGATGGAGGTGCAAGTTTGTGGATCACGGATGATGACACGGACGTTTGCGATTTAACCACACTTGAAAAGCATGTGCATAAGCTCAAGACCAAGTTGTATTGTATATGTACTAATCCCGGCTAATTAATCTTTCACTTGCCAGATTCAATATTTACTACAAGCCTAAAGTATAATGCCTGAATCCCGTCCGAATGCTTTTGACTGTGTCGCAAACATGCTAGATACACCGTAAATTCTGTCAGGATGGAACACCTTGCTTTCTGTTTGGACTTCCAAAAAGTAATGCAGATGTACCTGCGTTGTTCCCACTAAGGTTCAAGCTAGGAAACATTCATTCGAACTGTTTTCCCTGGGTATTTGTCTCTCCATTTTGAAATTCTTAAGAATTTCCCTACCTGTTATTTGATTACAGAATAACTTAAAAATGAAAAACAAAAGGTGATTTATGATTATATTCAAGAAACAGGCTGAATTTAATATGCTCCTTAGGAATTAAGAATTCACAATTTTTGTACCAAAGAAACAGTTCTCAGCTTAATCCTTTCAGATGGGGATATTTTTCAATAGAAAGCTTTAGACCAGTGCAAAAATCAGAATTTTCACATTTTTAGGGACACCTGTTATTTGAAATCTCTCATTGCAAATTTCAAATATTTTGACTCTTGAGTGAATCACTGATATACTCCATCTATCTTCCTCGAGTCAGTGATGTCAGCGCGTTCACAAAGGGGTTCTATGGAGATTTTTGCATCAGAGGGTCCGTTGCTATGTTTTGTTTTGAATATGTATCGTAATTGGGTCTGAACCTATAGAACCTAGTGAGAAAATTGAATGTTTTTGTCGGATACTTCGGTGCTCGCAAAGACTGAAAGTGAACACGCAATCGCCATTTTTTCCACAATGCCTTTCGGTATTATTCCAGTCTTGGGAATTTTCAAATGCTGGTTTCAAATTACGCCAACTTTTTTTTTAAAATTTAGAAACAGGATATACGTACTTACCGGACCGCCGTAGCAATCACTGTACAATACCCTGACATCACTGACTGGAGGAAGGTAAAAGCACTATAGTGTCTTTAAGGCTCAGAACAATGATAAATAGCCATATGAAGCTAATTTTTGGAAGCATAATTTTTCAAAATTTTATAAAATCAGGGAATTAAAAATTAAAACTTCAGAATGTGTACTTAATAATTTTTCACTTTGCAAATGGTGTAAATCATGAACTCATCAGATCTGACCTTTGAGCTATTCCTGCTTATTTCAAATATTTTTAACTCTTTCGGGTGGATCACCCAGTGTCTTTAATTTGCTCTAGCTCCTTTGATAATAGTAACAAAAATGTGTACCAATTTGGCCGTTATTTTGAGACATATTTTTTTCATGACATCAAATATGAAATTTTTCCCGGCCTTTCATTTCAATGGAATAATGAGAAAAGCAAACTTGTTGATAATAAAATTTCAGTTTAAAGCACCCCCACCTTGGTCAGGGTGGGGTGGGTTAACCTTGGTCGGGTCACTCACACTTAAGGGATTAGCAGCGATTTGCTAATCCAAAACATTGAAAAAATCATCAAAATTTATATTTTTATTATTGGCATGGATATGCGAACATAACCTAACCTGCAAGTGATTGGCTTGAAATCCATGTATTAAAGGGCGGCAGTACTTTTTATCTGATTCTGTAGTTTCTATACGTGTGTATCAAAATTCCAACTTGAGATCAAAAAAGCCTTTCCCGGTGAATATCACAGATTTTCAGTGTGATATTGTGCACCATGATCACAAACATTATTGATCTTTGTTCATTCTGTACTGGTGTAAACCTCAATCACCTGTTTAGTGCAGATTTTGAGACGCCGTCGCTGTATGTCTATTTGTGGGAGACGGTATGACAAATTTTTTCACTATTTGGTGGTTTGTTTCACCATTAAAGCAGTTACATGGAATTGTACACATTTTCCCTGATTTATAAGTTCAAACGTGCATTTCCTCATTTTTTCAATTCTCTCGCATTATCGCTGCTAATCCCTTTAATTTAAAGGTGAATACAATAGGTGCAACTGTGTTTATTTTACTGCATGAAAATGGAAAATCTGATCCATCTCTAACTTTGAAATTACACATTTTAGGCGACTATCTTTAGTTCTAGATGACTATTTTTAATTACTACACCAAAATTATATTCAAAATCTTGGAGTCAGCCTTTAAATCACATACGTAATTCATAAAAATGATGTATAGCTATTGTAATATTTTGAGTATGTGTTAAATTTCACCTTTGACAGAATAACAATATTTCGTTTTCAGAGAGCATATCCAGTGCATAAAGGAACCAAGAGGAGCAACATTTCTATCTTGTAACAGTGTTATACATGACTGTACAAAAAGTTACATCTTCAGGTGAGTTCAAACTATCAACAATATGTACATGGATTATTTTGAAAACATAACTCCTAAGTATAATTTATATTAATAAACAAGCTTTAAACTGTACATGACTGTGAGCGACACAAAAAAACAATCACTTTTTGAACACTTTATTGGAAAAATGGCCCGATACTGTCTTTAATGATCTCATTACATAACAACAGCATATTTAGCTTATTCATTTAAGGTAGGATCATCGGATAAAATGGTCTTACAGAAAAAAGACCATAAAATCAAAACCCCTTAATCAATTTAGTCCAAACCTGACTATGATAAGGATTGAACTCTCGTCACAATTTTTTGCAGTTCAAAGACTCATGATTTGTTTTTAGGGTTTTTATTTATTTTTTAAAAATTCCTAATTTTAAAATAAATAAATTTTTTCCCAGCAGAACATGGAAGTACTTTTAAGCTGAAACTTTAGGGATGTGTGTATAAACAAAATACCCTAAAATCTCATGTTGCCTTTTTTAATCATATGTAAATTTAAAAAACAAACATCAGTTATATTTACAGAAGGGACAGAGTCACTATTTATTCAACATATCATGCCACCATTAGCATACTAGTAATAGGGTGCATCAGATGCCCCTATGTCAATCAATTTTCTGTACTTGTCTTAAAGTGTGCCACTGAAAAATTAAAACTTCATTCGGATGCGACAAGGGGGGGGGGCACCATGAGCTTAAAGTTTTGTCTACGAAATCAATAGGATCAGTACCTATGATAGGATGTTTTGTTGTTTTTTGACAAAAACACCAAAAAGATGTGTTCGTCATGTGTGCTTGTGCGTCCCACCCTAACATTCTCAAGACGTACCACTTTCTAATCTAAGGTTAGGCAAACAATTTTCCAAGAGTACAATCCAACTCCTCCTCGTTGGCGAAAACATATTTTAATAATTTATTTAGAGGAAGTCCAGGCAATACTGAATAGGCCAAAACAGGCCCATTATACGGGCGTTGTATTCGTTTGAAGGACACTGTATTGGTGTAAGTTCAGCCTTTATAACCATTAACCAGTTACCATATATATCAATAGTTGTAATGGTTAATGGGGCGTTTTCTTGATGTGGCCAATAATAGCAGGCAACTTTGTCTGAGCTCCATTTATGTCAACATGGGGAAGCCAGATGGTATTTTTTCAATAGTAGGTTAACTCTTTGTAAGTAGAGTATTGATTATGTAAAGCTTATAAAGGCTTGACTTACAAAATACACTGTCCTTAACCTCAGTATAATAGCCCACAAGCTATCGGGGTCATGTTATGTTATTGTGTATTGCCTGCCTCCACGAAATTAATTAATTAAAATTATTTTTTATGGCTTGAGGATGACCTTGTTTGTATTGTTGAAAACTTGCTTACCTAGCATCATAATAACACTCTTGGCGGATTTCTGGCCAACTCACAAGAACGGTCATCATGTTTGTGTGTTGGTCAAAAGAACATTCAAAAATCCCATAATGATGGTACAAAAACTTTAAGCTCATGGTGCCCCCCCTGCCGACATCCAGAAATGAATTTAATTTGGTGAGGGTATTATTTGTGACAAGTGGCACACCTTTAAGACTAGGTACAAGAAAAATTGATTTGACATTGCTAAGGGGCATTGATGCAAGATATATAACTGAAATGACCAATGTTTGAAAGCATTAGTGTACCGAGGCAACCATGGTGTCATGACGACCTCCTCAAACGAGTGAGAAACAGGACCAAATGCACAAAAGTTTGTCTCAAAAAGAGCAGAATTTACATTTAAAGAGACACTGGCACATTTGAAAATAGTGCACCCTCTAGCGGATTTTCAAAAATGATATTTTTGCACGGTTATAAAGCTTTTATATACACTAGGCTAGCCCTCACCTGAACTATTAAGCCCATATCAGCGCGTGCTATGAGTAAAACAGAATGATTTTGTAATGTCGTTGGCAACATTAATTCAGCAGACGGACAAGGAAATGGCGTGGACACCAAGAAAACACACTGCCAGAGTTTCTCACGGTATGCACCTCGTTTAACCGGATCGTGACCTTTGTGGTTTTTTAATATAATGAGTACAGTCTTGATATTCAGGTAAGACACATTTGTTGATTGAAGTAATGGCCAAACTTAACAAGTTACAAAGTTACATGGATGTCTGTGCCTCTTATTAATTCCCTATCTCTTTTGTTTATGTATTTTTATATGTAAAATATTCTCTATCATCCAACTGGCTCGACTATCATTTGGCGCTTCAAATGAAGAAATTTCATATTTAAAAAAAAAAAAAAGTGCCAGTGCCACTTTATTTGACCCAAAATTTAGGCACAGTTGTTGCAATATCTCCAACATTTCTGGGACCATAATTCTATCAACACTTTATTTCAATATCATCGTAGAGAACAAAAGGCAGACATTTATTGTAAAAACAAACATGATATTGAGGGACAGATCAAAGGCCCAAGTGAAGGACCTGGAAGCCGACCATGCCATAAACTTCAGTTACCAAAACAAAAACACAAGTACAAATCCTACACAAAAAAAAAATGCACATGACCGGCTCCGAAAACGAATGAATCATTGATAATTGGAAATTAAACTTGATTTCAATCGGCGTCGAAGTGTTCATTTTATTACAATGCTTTATATTGTTGTCAAGGAGAATTCCAAAACAATTTCTCGTTTTAGTAATTTGTGATAGTCCTGGGCATTTAGTGTTGGATAATTTTGTGTCGGAAAAAACATGCTTATTGAAAATTGTTGAGAACATTTTTTTTTTGTTGGGAGTGGATTTGGGGTGTTGTGTTATACATAAAGATACGAGGTTGAGCTAAAGATCTCGTTACATTAAGAGCATGTTATATTTTGCCAAACAGAGTGTTCTCGTTTTTTACATGGATTGCCCCAAGTAAGACACCATAGTTTATTAAGCAAAATTAGTGTACAATATAACAATTGTGAGAAAAATTATTTGCAGTTGTTCCAATTGTTTGGAGTCTGTTGTCTATGGTAATGATCTATATTCCTTGAGATGGATTTTTGAAATTGCCAACAAAGGTTTTTTCCAAGTTAGATTTTCGTCAATGACTCCCATGAAATTTGGTTGAGTTAATGATATTTTTAATGATGTTGATAACCTGTCGGTTTATATTGTAAGTTTCATTTTTCAATTATGTACTACTCTACCCACTTGAGAATCAATTGTCTGTGATTTTGTTTATTTTTACATCAATTCAAATGTATGTCTGTACTGGTGATATGTTCCAAGAAACCATATAATTAAGTCTTGCTTGCATTGATGTGTAGTATATTGTTTGACTGAAACAATTATTGGGTGTATTTTTCCTGATTTAGTTTCATTGTTCTTTTCATTATTGTTGTGTGGCTACATCTGGATGAGAATACAAGATGGTTGTATAGTCAGCAAAAAGAATAATTTCAACTAGAGAATTAGTATTAAAATATCATTATATAAATATAAAAAGCAACGCGACCCAGAATAGAACCCTGGGTACACCACAGATGATAACCCTGTTTCAGAAATTCATGGTATTTGATATACGAACAAAATGATTATTAACAAAAATATAAAATAACGTCGCGGTTCTCGAACGCTAAAATCCCCTGGCGGGAGACGGTTTACAATTTTAAATAATCAGCTGCAAATACCCCTTAAACCCAAAATCCCCTTAACACAACAACAACCATTAAACCTGGGGCAAACCCCCTTAACTCGTGCAACCCACCTTGAACCACAACAAGCCCCCTTAAGCCCCGACAACACCCCCCCTTAAAACCCGGACAAACCACCTTAAACCCCAAACAATCACCTTAGCCAGACAACCCCTTTTAAACCCGGACAACCCTCTTAAACCCGGACAACCCGCGCAATGCATACGCAATGCGAGCATACGGCATGCGCGTTGCATGTGTGCACGTCGGCGCATGTATACGCGTATTATGTGCTACACAAAAACCCTTAAACCCAAAAACCCCTTAAACCCAAAAATCCCCTTAAACCCCAACAACACCCCTGTAAACATGGACAACCCCATTAAACTCGTGCAACCAACCTAAACCAAAACAAGCCCCCTTAAGCCCAGACAACCCCCCTTAAACCCGCGACAACCCGGACAACCCACCTTAAACCCAAACAATCCCCTTAAGTCCAGACAACCCTCCTTAAACCCAGACAACCAACCGTAAAAACCCAACAATCCCCCTTAAACCCCAACAACCCCCAAGCGGACAAACCCCACTTAAACTCGGGACAACGCCCCTTAAACCTGGACAACACCCCTTAAACTCATGCAACCCACCTTAAACACACCAAGCCCCAGAAGCCCAGGAAACCCCCTCCCCCCCCTAAACCGGACAACCACCTTTTAAACCCCGGACAACCCACCTTAAACCCAACAATCCCCTTAAGTCCAGACAAACCCCCCAGGTAAAACCCGGAAAAAACCCCCTTTACTTTAAACCCCGACAACCCACCTAAACCCCAACATCCCCCTTAAACCACAAAACCCTTAAAGCGGACACCCCCCCTTAAAACCTGGAACAACCCCCTTAACCCGGACAATCCACCTTAAACTATCAGCGGGAGGGGAGAGTAAATGATTCCCCACCCCTCATAAGTTTCATTCAAAATTGGCTCTGGATCTTCAGATAGTTTGTCACAAGTTTTTGGGTGAAAAACCCCAAATTTGACCATAACTATGCAAATAGCTATTTTAATTAGCATATCATGCGCCACCAAACCTAATCAGGAGCAGAGTATGAGAGTACATGATTCCCCACCATTCAACCAATTTTCATCAAAAATCGGACTTATGGATATTCAGATAGTTTGTTCACGCTTTGGGTAAAATACCCCCAAATTAACTCATTAATATGCAAATTAGGACCTAATTAGCAGATGCCAGGCACATAAATCTATCAGATGAAGGGCATGGCGTCCGATCCCCACCCACCAAGTACATCACCATAAACCTATGGGTTTATGTTATGGCGTTCACAAGATTGTGTTGGAAAACCCCAAATTAACTCCATTAAATTATGCAAATTAGGTACCCTAATTAGCATATGCCTCGCCCATAATCTAATAAGAATGAAGGGCATGGCAGTCCGATCAACCACCAGTTACATCACCATCCTTATGGTATCATTGTTATCGCGTTCACAAGAAGGTGTTGGACGCCGCCGCCGACGCCTGACTGATAGCATAATCCCCCCCCTAATTTTTTAAAAAAAAAAATGAATGATTAAAAATTAATTGCCCACTGTTATACCATTTTTGTCCTGAAATTTCAAGCTACTTGCCTTATACCCCTTCTCAAACCCCCCTCCCCCACACAGGTCAGTGCGTCAAAGTGATTTCCAGGGAGCCATTAATAATAAGGGGTCAAGTATTACTTATTCAGCAGGAAAGAAAAAAACTTTTAATGGCCTGCACCCGAAGATCCATGATTGACATATGGGAATTTTTATTTTTAAAACATGCCATCTGGTTGAAAAATCAGTCAGTTTATACAGTGAGCAAAGCAACAGAACAAATTTTGTGATTTCTTTTGCCAAAGAAAGAACCTAAAGTCTCTCTGCTCGCAGAATAGGTTTGTTTTTGTGGCTGAAGATAGCCGATTTTGTAAGTCATTAACCACGACTGTGGCTGGTGGGTAACATTCGTTTTTTTTAGTCATCACTTTTGTTTGTTATAAAAATGAAGGTTAGCTTGTGGGGACATAGGTGAGGTCTCATGGGGGACGGAGTCTCTACCAAAAAGGATATTGGTGGGAGGGACGGGAGGGAGGGGGGAGGGATTGGTAGGGAGAGAGAGAGATGAGGAATTGAGGGGGCGCGAAGGAGAGAGGGAGAGATGAGAGCGAGAGAGGCTAGAGAGAGAACACACACACAAAACATACAAAAAAATCTCATTTTCAATCCCATTACTCACTCAAAAATAACTTCTTTTTTTACCATTGCATTTTACAGAAACCCTTCTTGTTTTAATGGCTGGTGATGACTGATCAAGAGTTCAAAGCGTGGATTGAAAAGTGAAATGTCATGTATATTTATCTGAAATCATGAACTATAAAAAGATTAAAACATAAAACATTACATAATATTAGGATGCTTGAAATCTATAGATTTTAAAGACTCAGTACACTTAGGCGCATTTCACTGGCATCCACACAAGCACAGTTTACTGTGTATATAAAGCGGTATAACTGACCACTGCGACAGCAGGAAGGACTGTGGTCGAGACCTTGTAGTTTTTTTCTTTAATTCATGCGGATGGTTTTAACTAAAACACACATATCACTCACAAACAAAATAATAATGACAAAAAACAAATGTGTACATAATAACACTTTGAGCCTATTTAATTGTTGTGAAAACACGAGTACATTTCCTGGAATATAAAGCAGTATAAACTTCCACTGTGACAGGCAGGAAGGACTTGGTCGAGACGTTGTTGTAGTTTTGTCTTAATTTAATACAGGCCGGGTTTAAGTTTAAATAAAACAAAACATAATCACCGACTAATAATTAATGAACAAAGACTAAAACAAAAAATGCTCGTATTAATTAAGTAAACTTTGTTCCCTAAATCATCAAAAATACCAAAACAAAATTTTAATCAACACAACCATTCTCTAGGTACTGAAGAAGAACATCTTGTAAACACCATCCTACCATGGCATGCCAGTAAAACAAAATCCTGAGGAGACAAGTGCTGAAGAATCCCATCTCAATGACTGTGGGATTTTGCTTCTCTGAGATTTGAAAAACCCAAAGCACTTCATGTCTACTTCTTCTGCCTTAAATGTCTCAAAACAAGTCAAGCATCCACCTGGAGTTACACTGTCCTCTATGCAAAGGAAAACAGCCCTTTACCCCCTGGAGGAGTAGATGGCTCAGAGATAACTTCTTCATCAACCAACTAAGAGAAGGGACGAGCTATTGAACATGGGGGACGTAAGATGGCAGGCATAGTTTGTAGATCAAATGATAGAGAGACAGTTGGCACGTGCATGGAACTGCAATGGTTTCTGTGCCCAACAGTGTGTGGATTTACACAAGAATATCACACCAACGTAGGAGTTCAACAGTTCTTCACATTGAGGAGCTTAAAGCAGGAAGTTGAAATGGCAAAGTCTTTATCAAGGAAGAATGCTGCCAGAAACACAAGGACCACGTCTTTAAGGTGGTTATGGCAAGACGTGTGGATGCCTACTGTCGTGACTGAACCGTGACGGCGCAAGGCATCAGAGATGACTATATGACTCATGAAGTATTATGAAGATCAGCGGGCAGACATCAAGAAATTAGTAACAAACTGCAAGGGAATTTCTCAGAGAGTGGATACAGCTCTTGTAGAGGCAGAGGCAGCTGAAAAGGAGCTTGAACAAGCTGTTAAGAGAGCCAAAACACAACTAGATAATGCTAAAGATGAAGTAAAGAAAGCCTTTTTGGCAGCTTTAGAGAGGAATTACAAGTTAAACACAGACAAATTGATGAGGATACAGGCAGAGAAGTGTGAGAAAATAAATGCTACTAAGAAAACACTACACAATGTACAAGCCAAGTTGAATAATGCAGTGGAAATAGCAAACCAGGTGATCAAGTCAGGTTCCATGCATGACATGGCTTTAAATTATTCTACCTTAAGTGAAACTCTAACACAGCTGCAAAGTATGCAGGTACGGGGCACCAACAAAAACATCAGCCAGGTGAAATTCAGACCAGGTAAAACAATGGAAAGCAGAACAAGTGGACCTTGGCTCAGTGTATTCATCACCACTCAAGGTAAAAGATGGCAAGTGGGTTGTGGAGAAAGAGACAGGTACAGAGGGAGAAGGGAAACTAACAGCAGCTTGGGGTGTTGCTGTTAGTCCAAGCAGAGATATAGTTGTAGCAGACTTCTCATATAGGAATGTCAAAGTCTTTGATTCAGATGGAAAGTTTAAACAGGTAATAAATCAGGGTAATCTGCACTATCCTCATGGTGTCATTGTAAGTGCAGATGGACAGTATTTTGTGACTGACGGTACTGCACATGTCAAGGTGTACAGTCCTGAAGGTAAATACCTGAAGCAATTCCCTGTTAAGTCATCTACTGGCGTATCATCCGATGCTGATGGCTCTCAACTATATGCTGTGACAATAGACAATGAAGGGCATATTTTGGTAGGAAATCACAGTAAGACGTACATTAGTAAACACAAACAGGATGGGACACATACCTCTACTATCACAGTTAACATACAGCCTTGTTTCCTAGCAGTGACATCAGAAGGAAAAATCATAGTGACCCAATATAATTCCAACCCAGGTGTGCTAGTGTTGGATCATAGTGGTAGACTTCTACACACTATCAATGCACCAAAAGAAATCGGGGGCGCTTGGCAATCAATGGGTGTCTGCTGAAATGATGATGTCATCTACATCAGTCACTATAATAATGGTGGCAATGGTGGGTCTACAGTTTTACTATAGAAGGGAACTATCTGGGTTGTGTTACAACAGATGTGTTGCTGCTGTTGGGCTGAGAACGACAGGGATGTGAGGAGATGGTTGTAGCTCCCAGCATTCTGGAAAGCCAGTAAAGTTCTTTCCTTTAAATGAAACTAAATTGCAGAATGTATTACAATTGTAATGGATACAATTCAAAATATGCCCTACCAAGGTCCTAACTCAAAGATTACAAATTTGCATAGCCACGATAAATAATATTTGATACAAATTACTGTATTTGACATAATAAGAAGATCCTAAAATGACAATTTTACTTTTAGAACAAATTATTTACGTTCATTCCAACTTGATATTCCTGAAATTGGCATGCACTGTAGATGTGTTATTTTGCCCAAATAGCACATTGTAATAAATGTATACAAATATTGAACTGCCATGAGGGACTAGTTCAAGTTTATTACACCTCATGAATAACAATGAACATAAACCATGCTATTTAATGGCTGTGTTTCCTATTACGCATGCTATTTTCCCTAGGGAAATAGATTGAACTGTTTCCCTACAAACCCCCCATTCCGTCCCAGAGTCACGTGAGGTGTAATAAAACAAATATACATGTTTATCTAGGACATAGGGAAACACTATTCCCTTGGTACGGCTATGGGCCTATCACCCTCACCCTTCCGGGTTTCGGGATGATAGGCCCCGTAGCCAGAACTTGGGAAATAGGGTGCCCTTTAAGTTCCCTCTAACCATGTAGTATTTGCATACTATGACCGAGGTGATCTCAAATGCGCCGCTTCGGGAAAAATAGTACGGTCTGAGGATCCCCGAGGGCAATCGATTTGACATATAATTAAGGCCCGAAAAAAAAAAAAAGGGCAGTTTAATTTGTGTTTTATATTACATAGATAGAGCTTTCGTGCTGCAGTAACAAGGACTAAGCTAGGGCCAGAAATACTATTCAACGGTAAAAGAGTTACTTATACCGGTATTCTAAAAAAATTACTATACCGGCAGAAAGTTACGATTACGGGAAGATAAAAGGTACTTAACGGCCCAAAAAGGTACTATACATGTTTTATGTGAAAATGGTTTTGAAACTATACCATGTATGTGACTTTCATTTAAACATCAGTGATTAGGAATCTATCATGAGGTAGGTAATATAGTCTTTCCAATAGATAACAAATAAACTTAGTTTCAAAAATCTATGATCTAAGTGTAAGGCTCAGGAGCATTTTTATCTTTGTCCCATTTTGTGTGTTTGAAAACAATGACTTTGCCCATAAAATAATATAAAGTTACAGTTTAATTGCTCATTTGGTGTTGCCATCTAAATTACAAAGTGGCTCTTCACATGTGGTTAAGTTTAAATTAGATATGGATATTTCACCAATATGGAACTTACTAACTTATGTGTAAGGTAAAATGTCCAATCTACGACCATTCTAAGTTGTAATTGTTAGCGTATTTTAGGGGGTTACAATACGAAAAAATTCCAATTTTTTCCAGTGTTGAAAAAAGAGCTAAAATGCAATTAATATGTTATGATTTTAAAAAACAAACAAGGGAAATTGTAAACAAGGCGAACTTCGTAAATTTACGCGATGCGTAAAATATGTCACGGCCGAAATCGCGATCACAAGTGATGACTAGAAACTGTACCAGGTCCACCCTTAATTTTGGCCCATCACTAGCTCGCCACAAAAATAACTTGAAACAAAAATGGGACCTTTGGTAAAATGACTCAAGAAATCTTAAATGATCATGCAAAAATCCCTGAAATTTACTAAATTTATTAAAAATATGATTAATTTATAAATAAAAAAAGAAAAACGTAAAAAAAATAAAAAAAATAAAAAATTTTAAATTTGGGGACATACTGGGTCTGAAAGTGGAGAAATGTCAAATTTAAGTAGTTTCACATTTTCAGAAATGTAAACGGCTGGCAACCCAAAAGGATGACCCACGCTGTAACACCAGAACTAGAAAATTCGCCCAAAAATCTAATCAGGTCGAGAAAGGAACTCCTCATCCCGCTTCCTTCCACCCAGTTAAATCACATACGCCTTACAAAACTCAAGAAAATTGTACACAAGCCTTGCGGGAAAAAAAATCGTCATAAATCATGTTAATTAGAGATAAACTTAATTAGCATATTTACACCCCAAAAAATAATCAGGTTGCGAACTCAGCAACCTGCTTCTTTCTACCAGTTACTATCATCGTAGCCTTACGGAATCCAGGAAATTGAACACAATGTTGACATTTCTGTGCCAATATTGACCATTTTTACCTTGACATTTTTCCACTACCCATGGACAGACCCAGGGGAGAGGACCTGGGGATGAATTACATGGTGAGGAAGATCCACCCTCCTACACTATACAAAGTTTGAGCTACTCTAGCTGCATTCCAGGAAAAAAAGATTATCCCCAATGTCCCCGGGAGGCTAACAATGTTTTATCACAGAACATCACGGACCATACAGGACATACGGACGGACATAGACGGACGGACATACGGACGGAGCCCAGTTTATAGTCCCCGTCCCGAAAGTTGTTCGGCGGGGACAATTATGGACATTGTTTGCTAGTAATAATACATGTTTTAGGTGTCAATAGTCCAGAAAATAAGAACATTAATGATTTTTTGGCTGTCAAAAAGTACAGATGGGGTAAGGAAGCGGTTTCGTGCAGTGTGCGCAACAGCTTTTGTAACTAAGAAAATAAGCATGCTAGCTGGATAGCGGTGCCCTTACAAACTGGGTGGTTTTAATTGCTAGTTTGATGCAGCAGTAATAAGATTTGTTGATGGCTGCAACAGTACCCACTTAGAGAACTTGAAAAATAACAGCATTAAGCTTAATCGCAATCTTTTGAATAAAATCTAAATTCTTTGTGTGATAGGCCAAATGGAAGAGTATCACTCAGAAAAAAATGGCCACCATTGCTGGTTTCATATTGGTATTTTTTTCAATTATTCTTTCCACCTGGAGGAACTTGTGATACTTCATAAAGTATGTTTATTCTAATCATTGTATTGATTTCAACTTGGGGTTTTTCCAATGCCATCCTAAAATTTCGATTGTTAAAATGTTCATTTGTAATGGGCGTATTTTGTGAAATTAAAATCATACTTGAAATCATAGTTTTACCTTGCTAGTTTATAAATTAGGACTTTTTTTCAATTATTCTTGATATGTTGCATTGAGAAAGATAAAGTACCTAACATGAAATTTTAACGGGAGAATTGTGTAAAATATCTTGATATGTTATTAAAGGACACTATCAGTTTACCACCTGAAACGAGTCAATAATTTGAAAGTTGTAGGTAATAGTTGAAAGTGAAGGATCTCTGAAAATCTCTAAAGGGTTATTTTTTCACTGAAAAAAAAAAAATGACAGAACAAAGGTTGAAAACAGCAGTATTCAAAAGAATGAATCTCAATTCAATCATGTGTAGGGAGAAGTTTGTCATAAAGAAGAAAGTGTAATAAAGGCTAGTAAAGACTGTGTGAAGTAGCATTTTAAAAGCTATGAAGCTATTCTGTTGCAGGGTGTTTAGGTACCATGGCACTGCATCCTTTGGTCTGACTTATCCAGTCATAATAGAGCCCAAAGCCTCCATAACCCTAGCACAGCTAAATTTCACCAAAAACCTCACTGTGTAATTGAGCACCAACGAAAAATGCACTAAGTCCAGAAAGTAGCGATGCGTCATCAAACCAAGACTCATATGGGCACGAAATCGCTGCCGGGCCAGGACAACCGCCGTAGCGTGCTTGCCGGTCATGGGGCGGGGGCCCAAGGGCCTGGGTTCGAATCCCACCGAATTTGCGGACTTTTCTTGTTCACTCTTCCCGCATCCTCAGTGCCTCGGGAGATAGGCTAGAAACCGAAGTCAGGGTTAGGGTGAATCTGTGACCTCGACCAATCAGCTTAGAGACCCAGGTTCAATGCATGAGTTTCTGGTCATAGCCATTTTCGTGAGTTCTTGTCTTCATGCTGGCCACATCATTTTATTTTTTATGAGTTTGGTTGGCAGTTATATTATTATCGGTCGCGTAAGCGACAGTATATTACTTTTACTCGGCCATTTTGGGGATGTTTTTTGTTCGCGGCTCTCGTAAAATGTTGGACAAATCTCGGCCGGTGTGAAAATGGGTACGGGACAAACTTACTGTCAGCTGGTGTTTGACCCCCTAGAAATTGTCGGTTGTATTCTTTAGCTTAAAGTTTTTTAGCGTAAAAAAAAACGGTTTGTTTTGTTAAATTTGTGTGTTTTATTTAAATGGAAAAGTTTTGTGTTGTTTACTGCGATTTGAAGTATGGTACGAGATCAGCTATCACTGCTTAAAATGTATCGGAAAATTGCGCTTTATAGAGAGCGGATTTGTTAAAATAGGTAAAGTGTAGTGAAAATAAATATGCTGCCAAAAAAAGAAATTAGTGATGGTTGATTCCCTCGGGCGAAGTACACTTGTGGTAGTTGGGTAAGCTAACTGTGGTAATAGGCGGGTAGTCCAAGCTTGCTCTGACTAGACACTCCATGGAAGCTATTGGTGTTGTGTGTCCCGGGCTATGACGTTGTCAAGCTAAATAGCGAGGGGTTACCTGGAAGAGCTTTTTGACGAATGAAACCAATGTATATAAGTGTGTGCATGTGCCCGAAGGACGAATCTCGAAGGACGAATATAAACTGTGTGTGTCATTTTCCCCCAATGATCATTAGGGCCTATGTTCGGTTTTTAGCTGAAATATTTTTGAGATGATATATAGTATGTTCGTGTTTTTTAGCTGGAAATATTTTGTTAGATGATAAATACTGTATCTCGCAATGACTCTTTCTCTGAAGAGTCGGCAGTAGTAATTTTCCCCCAATGATCATTAGGCTTATGTTCGTGTTTTAGCTGAAATATTTTTGTAGATGATAGATAGTATGTATTCGTGTTTTTTAGCTTGGGGAACGATTTTTGTAGATGATAAATTACTGTATCTCGAAATACCTCTTTATCTGAAGATCGGCAGTAGGAGTTAGTAATACCCCAGAGTAATAGTGTGTACATTGAAAGATACCAGAATGCAATGCGGTAACACTAGCGAAACGTTAACAGCTAGTGGCGCCTGAAAGTTGGCAAGATTCTATGGTTTGGCTTACTTCGATGGCTATGCACTGCAAAAACTGTGGTGTTAAAATTTAAAACCAAGTCGGTGTCCAAAGCTTGTTGGTGTTAGTTCCTGGTGTTGAATTTAGGATTTAACACCACTCAGTGTTGCTGGCTAATTTTAATATGGATGTTGGTGGTTCTGTTTCTGATCGTGTTAGATGCACGCAGTGATAATAGAGCACAAAAATAACAAATCAAAGAATTTTCTACTAAAATATCACACCCCGTTACAAATAAAATGTAACAACAAAGTTTGGTGTAATTAACACAGACGGTAGTGGTCCCGTTATTTTTGACTCCAGGAGAGAGTTAAATTTAACACCAGTAGTTGCCCAATTTGGACCACCTGATATATGTGGGTGTAAATCAACACAAAGCAGTGCCATATCATAATTTGTAACACCAACAAAAAATTGTGTTAATATAACACTAACATTGTGTATCAACACCAGTGGTGTGGCGTCCCGTATTGACCCAGGAACGTGTTAAAATTAACACCAATGGTTGTTAAAGTGAACACTCCAGTTTTTGCAGATGTGCAATTGATTCCTTAAGATATGATTCCTTAAGATAGTACCCGTTGGTCTGGGTTCGAATCCCACTTTCGGCAAATAAACAAAATCAAGCATTTGCTACTAAAAATCACACGACAAAGATAAATGGTTAAACATCCAAAGTTGGTATGTTAATTACCACCAAGGAGTGGTCCCTATTTACTATAGGAGAGAGTTAAATTACACAGTAGTGTCAATTTGACACCGAACAGTGTTAAAAAATGATTAACACTATATTTGTGGTTAGTATGATGTAAATAAACACCAAGCAGAGGCCATAAGCATTACATTGTAACACCAAAATTGGTGGTTAATATAACCTACACATGGTTTGTAATCTAACACCCAGTGGGTGTGGTACGTTATTGGACTCCCAGGAATTAAAAATTAACACCATGGTGGTTATAGTTAACACTCCAGTTTTGCAGTCGTTCAATTGATTCCATAGATATGATTCGTGAAGAGATAGGACTGTTGGTCTGGGTTCGAATCCCACTTTGGCTGATTTTTTTGGGGGGTGTTATTTTTAGATAATTTTTTAATGTTGGGTTTTGTAACAGAGATGCTTTTTTCGCACATGACATCACAAATAGTCATAACATAATAGGCCTAAAGCATAACAAAAGAAATGACACAAATATAAAAAATTAATAAAATAACAAATGGCTGAAAATAAAAACAAATCAGTACAAATTGAAATAAAAAATAAAACGGAAAATAATAATAAACAGATGAGAAAATAATAACAAATAATTTAAAAATAAAACCAAATAAAATACATGTCACTAGTCTTAGAATATCATTAAAATAATTGTTAAAAATAAAAAGAAATAAAACAGAAATACAGATATTTATATAGCGCATTACCCAAAAAGGTAATAGACATATAAAATGAATAAAATAAATGAACCAAATAAAGTTTTTAAAATCAGTACAAAAAATGATAAGAAAAGACAAAAATAATAAAAAATAAAAAGACAAAATGGTAAGAAAATAAAAATAAAATGGAGGATAATAAAAGTATTTTAAAAATTAACTAAAATAAAACCTCGTATACACAAAAATATTTAATATAATCGTTAAAATAAAAAAACATAACTAATAATTAACAATAAACAAAACAAGGCAAACTTTATTTACGCGATGGCATAAAATAGTACCCGCTGACCGTATCGATCACTAACAGCGATACTGCAAGTACAACACCCCTTCCCAAAAACCCGCAAAAACCCTCCTCCCAACACCCCGCAAACACCCCTCCCTTTCTCCAACACCCCACCCCCTATCCAACACCCCCCAACTCCCCAACACCCCATAACCCCCACTCCCATCTCCAACACCCCATCCCTCCCCAATGACTCTCAGGCACCCCCACCCCACCCAGAAACACCAACCACCTCCGTAACACCCCGTAACATGCTCCCCTTCCCCAATACCCCGCAAACACGCCACACTCCCACTCCCAACACCAAGCAACACCTTACCCCCCTCCAAACAACCTCGGCAACACCTCACCCCCCCGCACCACCAACCTCACCCCCGCCCAACACCCCGCAACACTCTCACCCCTCCAACACCCCGCAACTTGACCATGGCCCACACCACGAAAACACTCCCTAACACCCCCTTCCCAACAACATGCAACAGCCCATCCCCTCCCAACACCCTACAAACAAACACCCCCTCCAACACCCCGCAAAACAAAACACCCCCACCCCCTCCCAACACCCGCAATACCCCCGTAATACCCAACACCACGCAAAGTACCAACACCCCGCAACACCCAACCCCTCTGCAATCACGGCACTCCTACCCATTGCATAGTAGTCTCATGACCGATAGGAAATTTTGCCTATCTGACGTACCGTTTCAGAGATACAGCAATACGACAATTTAATTAGCTCATTTTGCACCTAAGCCGCATATATCACATACGTTCAAAGGCAAAAAAGATGTGGCCATGATAGCCTTTCATGCAGCACAGGAAATTTGAGCATACGATGGTACCATTGAAAAAAATACAGCAATTACGCGATTGGCATATAATTAGCTTATGGACATACTAAAATTTGCCCGAGAATAGCCCAAATCTATCAGGTGAGAACTCTTCAAGCCCAACTTCCTTCCACCAAGTTACATCATTTATGCGCCTACGGAACGCCAGAAAGAAACTTGTACAAAGCATTGCAGAAAAAATTTTCATAAATTATGCACATTAGGTACGTAATTAGGCATATTTTACACCAAAATATAATGAGGTCGAGAGAAAACTCATCAACCGCCTTCTTTCCACCAAGTACATCATTGTTGCCCTTACGGAACTCCCGATAAATCGTATACAACATGGTAAATTTTATCACGGTTCACACGAAGGACGAACGGACAAACGGACGGAACGAACGAACGGAACGCTGCTCATTTCATAGGCCCCGTTCCGAACTCGTTAGGCGGGGACAATAAAAGCTGACTAACTAATTAAAATAAACAAAGCAATAAACACAAATAAATTAAAACAAAAATTTTGAATAAAATTCATATACATTAAATAAAAAAGCGAAATTGAAAAATAAATAGATTAAAATCAACACCTACATATTAATAAGTAAATTGTTACAATAAAAGTTGACAATAACCAAATTAAAAAGATGACTAAATAGGTAAAATAAAAACTAAATAATAATAAGAAATGAAACACATATTACAATTACATAATTAAAAACAAATAAACATATGAATAAAATATATAAATTATAAATTAAAAATCAAAAAAACAAAGAAATAATATAAATAAACAAAAACGAAAGGAATTTTTCGCGAATGAAATTGCATTATTGTAAACCGTGGCGTTCATATTCCAAGCAATTGTCCAGAAACTTACCGCTTCAATTCTGGACATCAATTCCATGGCACCTTACAAACTTTGCATGTGCAGCTATGGGTATACTCAGACCAACCAAACTAGGGGCTACCACCCACAGCTACAACAGCCACCACTGTACATGTTAGAATTCTCTTACCAGCACAGATTTTTTTCGAAGTGTATCTGCCCATAATGGAACAACCCCAACCAGCTATACTGGGTTCAGCTAAGTCACTGGTATTGTCCGGAGTCGCTGAAGCACTCACACTCCGCTAGCTAGCCCACGGACCTTCTTTTTACTTGCAACACAGTCTTTTCTTCCTTGCACACTTTGGTGATCTTTGTTCCTGTGACCAAACACCTTTTTCACCTAGTACAAAAATAACTATTACTACTGAGTGTGTAATGCTGGAAGATAGATATAGATAGATGCATCCAACTATCAGTAAACACCCTGTCACATAAAAACTTGCAAGTCGCGCGAATATGCAGCCACAGAATTACAATTCATATTTGACATCAATTCAAAAATCTAAAACAACTTGCGGGAAAAAACGTTCTGCTTCAATTCAACATACAAATTCCAGCCAACCTCGGTTAACAAAGGCTCAGAGCGACAGATAGGTTCTGAAACAGAAAAGCATCGCACCACCGCCACATGAACCCATGGAAACCCACATTTACCAACATCCCCCGCCCCACAGTCCACCAACTCAACCAGCCAAAACATGAAACTAGGAAAGCGAGAAACGCAAAATTCTGTTTACTGCATGAATTTTATTGGAGCTGAATTGAAATAAAACTTTACTATGTGTATGCAAATGAGTTGTACCGATGTGTAGTATGTGAAAGAATCTTCTTCAAGCAAGTCCTACATCAAGCAAGACATTCTAGCAGACCGCCCAGGTTTTTTGAAGTCGTGGACTTTTGGTTGGTGAAAATAAAATCCCTGGGCTGACTTTAGAAACATTAATGCAAAATTTATTTTCTTTAATAAGAGTTAGAATAAACTGGTGCGGTTTGAGATCAATGATAATATTGGCACCAAAAGTACGAGAAGTGTAACTTTAAATTCTGAAGGCATTAAGTTTTTGAAGCCATGGACTGCAAATTGACTTTGTGCGGGAATATTTGGATTGTGAACAAAATTGACAATTTTTTTTTTTATATGGTCAAACTGTAAAATGAAAGGTTTTTTTGATTCAAATTGTCAAGGGCCAAGGTATGGTATGTAATTGCAGTAGATCAAATAAAGTGTAATGTTTTATCATTTGGTGAAATATTAATTGGATAATTTATGTATTGGGCTTGGTATTTTTTAAAAAGTGGTAAATTGAGTTTACCTTGTAATTGAATATTCTAATTCAAAAATCTGGTAGAATTGCTGAACCCAGGTCCATGGCGGGGGTGAAGATCCCGTGGTTCCCTCAGTGTGATCCTTCCTATTGCCACCTTTCTTTAAAGGGAATGTAGATGAAAATTTCAATCAGTCGGTGTCGTAAGCTGAAATAGCAGTAGCAGAATTATCCCGTGCGGAGCTCCAACTCCTTGCAAATGGCCCTGTCCAATATATCGGATGGAAAAGCTTTTGCTTTTTGGGACGCAATTACCAGTAGCACATGTGAAGATTTTCATTGGCTAAGCAGCTTATGTCATGTTTTTGGTCATGCAAGCAAATTCGTAAAATTAGAGTATTTTTTTCTCTTTCCTCCTCCTCCGCGTTTAACAAAAAACCCATACAAATATCTGCAGCATCCATTAGGGAGATTGGTCAATATGGCGTTTTTGCTGGCGAATATGACTATGGTGCATCAATTTCGTGAACATGAATATTTGCGTGGTTTCTTCAAGGTTAGAACCGGATATACAGATTAGTGTAGAGAACAGTCCCCAAAATTTTGGAAGAAGCAGTGACAATCGCACATAGTTTAGAGTGTGCTCAAATAGACTCAATCACAACAGATAAAATTTCAAGATACGGTAGGTGCAGTGAAAGATTCTCCATCCAAAACACAGAATGCTATGTCGGTTTGATATTTCATGTTGGTGTCACAACTATCATTTTGAATGAGAAATTGGACAGTTTGAAAGAGTTGAACTATAGTAAGGGTAGGCCAAACTGTTCATTCATGATAATAAGGTAAAAATCAGAATCCTCCAAATAGAGAATGTACCCAATATAGGTCATCTTTTCCACGATCTAGAGATAGAGGTAGAAGCCCAGGTGGATAGGGCCGAAGTAGAAGAGATCATTATGAAGGATATGGTTATGAATCGGACAAGCAAGGGTTTACAGAAATGCAGATTTTGATTATCGCTATCCTAGAGATCTTTCTCCCGTGCTTAGAAACTTCCCCTAACAATAGTCGTACAGATTATAGAAATGGTTCTCCAGTTCCCAGACCTTATAGGACTGCTTATAGAAATAGTTCTCCTGATTCAAGGTCTTATAGATCAAATTCATCAGATCGTAACCTAGACAACGGTATTTATTCCCTTATTTTATTCCCCCCCCCCCAGTTTGAGGCAAATTGGCATCCAGTGTTTCAGATTCTAAGATTTCCTAAGAGTTTCACTGGGATGAATCGGAAACGAGTACGCGGGTTGACGAAGGCGGATCGATCGCACCCCAACCAGGCTGGAGAAGGTAGATTAATGTTCAGAATGATTTAAGGAGGAATCTACAATCCAAACAACAGATCCATTAAAACAATGAAAACTCATCCTTGCCTATCCAAGTTTCAGTAGAAACAATTCCTTCACACTTTTGTAGATACAGAAGCTCAGACATTTTCAATCATTGATGTGTGTGAAGACCTTTACAATGATATAGGAAGTTAAAAATGAGAAGATTTAAATGCTGTCTTGATGTCCGTCAGTTCTGTAGTAGGTGAACCATTAACATACAAACACGTCTAGCCCTCTTCTATTCATTCATATATTATCCATTGTATTTTCTTTTGTTAACGTTTGTTGCCCCGACCTTTATTTTTGATAATTGTGGTCATAGCTTACCGACTTATCAAAATCCGTTTTGTTTTTGATAAAGTGGTCAGTAGCTGACACATTATCAAAAATAACATGTCTGGGCCCCCATCGAACTTTGACGAAAGAAATACAACAGTCAGTCTAGAACACTATAGGAAATCGGGTGTAGAAATACCACCTGCCATTGCTTAGGGGGTAGGGATTATTTAAATTGAATCGCATTATGGACAACCTGCCATGATCATCGCATCTGTTTTTATCAAAACCATATAGAATGAGACAAACGTAAGTCTGGTCCAGCTTTTTTGAATGGCCACAGCGATACTATTCATATGTGTGGTGACCAAGCAGGAATGTATAAAAAAATAATTCTGTAGTGTCGTATGGAATGGTATTTTTACGGGTCACCACGTTCAATCCGAGACGCAGATCACTGTCAATATTCTGGAATAAAATTTAGAATTTATGTTTGGGACCACAACAATTGCGTGAAATCTGCATATGCTAAATATATAATTTGCAATTAATAATATATAGTTAGATCCGAACAAACACAAAAGTGTCAAGCTGAATGCCACAGTAATACTTATGTGCTTGTGCAGTTTCGCAAGCACAACTTAGTCAAAATATAAATCTGTAGTGTCCAACGAATGAATGTTTACTGGTCAAAGTGATTCCACCAATAATATGAGCGCGGATTTTGCAATATATGCTAAATCTATATCAATTCATTACAAAGATGAAGATGTTATATTAAAAAGACACAAGTTCAAAGCTCTTACGACCTTACCTTTGCTTTTCACGTCTACACAAAACGATCAGTGGTGTCTTGATTGCGATACTTAATATTATCATCAAAATCGTCTTCCAAATCAAAGACCGAAACAAACAAATTTTGTCACAAAAACCACTAACTGTTACATCTCCACAACTATGAGGAACTGCTTGCCCCCCCAAAAAATTGCTGTATGGTGATTACGAAAATACTTACTCTATCAATTCAAACCAAGTCGTTGAGGAGGGCGAAACGTTATAAAGCTCTTCCAGCTTTAATAGATTGCCTTATTTCAATTGAGTTTTGAACGTGAATCCGATTATCCCTTTCTCAAAAGCTGGACTCATTATTTGTTACCCCCCCCTCCTATTGTTAATGATCCTTTTCATAAGTCTATACTTTTACATACAACGACCATATAAGCAAACCGGGTCCTTAAAGTGTTTTTAATTTTGTAAAAAAATGAATTAATCATTGCTAAGTACATGAAAATGTATGGAAAACGCATTTTTTAACATATTTCTAAGGTTTAGCTTTCTTTTTTTTTTTCGCTCGACTTTATGGTCAATTAAAGAATCGAAGTAGGACAATTATCAGAAATAATGTGTCTTGTCCAGTCGGGTTCGCCGTTAGTCCGCGGTTGCCAAGTCTCGCCCCCTTCGGGGCTCGACTTGCAAGCGACTAACTGGCTTACCACGCCTGAACAAGACATTATTTCTGATAATGTCCTGCTTCTGAGCCTTAAACTTAATTTGGGGCTCACACAGAGACAATGCAAACATAGGTTTCTGTGCTCGCAATATTTAACACTAGCGGGAGGCCCCCCGCCTAGCTGAGAGTAACGGGAAGCAAGCAAGCAATCACTGAAATGTGGAACAATCAATGAAACAGAAGCGAACACTGAAGGATCAAGGGGTCACGTTCTGTCCCGTACTTTCACTATACGATGACACGATGCAGGTTAAATGTTACACCCTCAGTGGGGAATTGACCCCGGGCCCGGGGTCCTAGGGGGCCCGGGGTGCTATGTTAATTTTTTAATTAAACAAAAAATAAAAAGTTCAGGCCCTGCGTTTTTGTGAAAACTACAAAAAAAAAGTCAGAGAAGGGCAGAGAAAAAGGAGAAGAGGAGAAAGTAGAGAGAGGAAGAGTGAGTGAGTGAGTGAGTGGGAGCTCTGTTTTAGAGAGGAGAGAGAGAGAGAGAGAGACAGGATGAGGGGGAGAAAGGAAAGAATAAAGAGCACATGGCAGATACAGTGGACCTATTTCCCCCTCCTGCGGCAACGGACACCTACGTACGTGAGTGAAAGAAAATACTCTGTAACCCACGAAAATTCCATTTTTACGCGCTCCGCGCGGTCATAAAATTTAGTGATGATGGGCCTCTATTGGTTTGAGAATTTACAAACCAATTACGATTTGGTTATAACGGTTTCGTATATGCAAGTATAAGTGGACTACTTACCAATTTTAATTTAAAATCGTTTCTATCAAATATACATGAAAAATAGGTTTGTTAAGTGAACCTTGCACAGGTTTCTGCTGCTTCGGCAATGAACCCCCCCCCCCCCCCCCGGGCCGCTTCATATATGAACTCTCCATGAACACTTCATTATACCCCCTCCTAAAAATCCGAACGATATAAAATTACTGTACTTATTAAAAAGGTATGGAGGTATGTAGGTGAATTATATAATAATAAATGCCAGGAAGCGTGGTTCGCGTAATGTGTTTGCTTTGACGTGTCCGTTAAATGATTATAACAGAAGCATATGATGGAAAGTGGAGGGAGATTTATCCAGCTGGATTGGCGCGTTCAATTGAATTTCAAAGCAAGTTTGAGCACGTTGATGGCCATTTCAACATCGTTGGAGATTTTGGCGGGAGGGGGAGTAGGAGTACGGAGGTGGGGTCTATTATTATTTGAAACAAAAACTAAAAAATTTTTTATATACTTTTTTTATCTTTCACTTTTAAACCGTTTAGCATACCTCTATCATTATAAAACGTGAAACAATACAAAATTTGATGTGTTTCTAGCAATTGGTTCATGAGAAAATGTGTATTGTAAACGTGAAACACTGCAAGGGTTCCACGCTTTGCGGAGGGGGCACCCCACTCACGACCACCACACCCTGGGCTGTCTCCATAACACTCTACATTAGGAATATTTCTAATCAAAAAACAAATTTGCCCTCAACATTATAAAGGCCTACATGAAGCTCCCCACACCCCCGCGCCGCGCCATGCCCACTGCAGCCACTTCTGTTAACTTCAAAACTCCCCTACCACTCTGGTTTTGGGTTTTCTCGGTTATGGAAACGAATAGTGGTAAAAGGGGGCCCGTAACTCCAAGGTTCCCCCGGGGCCGCAATTTCTCTCGGCGGCCAGTACACCCGCAACCCTAAATCTCAACGGTTTTTTTGTTTTTCTTTTACCGTGGATCCGAATGAATGGTTTCCACCCTTGCAGCTGAATTTCAATTAGACGCCAAATGATGTCATGGCAAAAGCAGAATAGTATGGCGATTTTTGAAGGCTGTACGAATATCGTTTATTAGTAGATGAAGTAGAAATATGTGTAATGGCGCCGGTGGATTTGGTAAAGGGGCCAATCTGACGTTGTCATCTGCATGCCAAAACACATCCCGTCGTTTCCCCCTTGAATTTTAGTGCACCACACAGTTTCCGCTTTATGAAAAAGTCATGCTACCACTCTCTATAAGTTTTTTAAGTTCCTTGGATTGTGTTTTTTATGCGAGGGGGTGCTGGTGGAAATCATGAAGAGACGATCCAGCTGAGGAATCCCCCTCGGATGTTATCTATAAAATTAAGCAACAAATATATAATTATTGCGTGCTTGCCGTCACCTTTGGTTCTTAAATATTTTTGCGGCCAAAAAAACATTTTCTTGGAAATACCTAATAAACTCTAGGCTAACGGGGACACTCAAAGGCATGTTAGGGAGGATTCCTTTCCAGGAACACTTGAAGTTAGAGTAGCCTGAGTGTATGTTAATAAATAGAACATTTGAAAAAATGATTTTTTGTTTTTTACAAAACCCCTTGAAGTAAGAGTGTGTAGAATAGAAAGTGATTTTTTCACGGGGAAAATATTTATATAAATCATTTACGGTATCAAATTTTTGAGAAGAAATAAACCGTTCTAAAAGAATACAGTTAATTTTTTTAGCCTAGTAAAAGAGGCCCTGAAAAAACTTAACATTGGCAGCTTCATTCTAATTCGTATTTTCTCAGACACTTTGCTTCAATTTGTTTTTTGCCATTTTCCTGTGGTTGTGTAACATATTTGTCGCTTGCTTTTTGCAACTGCAACTGGAGTTGATTTTTTATACAATTGAATTCTAAAGCCTAAGCCCGCACTTCTGTTTTGCTTTTGACCTAAGCGCCGGCGCGGTACGCGTTTGCTAGAGCGACAAAGGGCAGTGACATGGGGATTGTATCCCAAATGATTGCGCGTTTATAACATCACCACAGATGTGTTGCTGCAGCGGTTATGGTGTGTTTAATCCCATAACAATGCATCAGCGCGCGCTCAGCTAAGCAACGACCCGTTGTTCCTGTTATACCCATATAACTGAATAGTTTTTGAAAAAGAAATGTTCCGAGTGCACATGGGCATTGGTATAACCACCAATGTACAAAAAATCAGAATCGAGGATAGAGCCATCCTCTGAGAACCCACTCGGGGAAACGGGAACAAGGTTGGTTTGAGAATCTTTCTTTTATTATATAGATTCCATGTTATTGGGATGGGACTTTTTAATGGCGAACAATGCAGTCTTAGACTTGAAAAATTCTAAAGGGACTGTTGATGACATGAAGTTCCTTTTCTAAAGCTAAGAGCAATTTGTTCGACTATCTTGTAATGCTGTATCAGCTGAAACTATACAAATTCCACCGAATTTTGAATGAATATCAATTGAAAGTGATTCAGGCAAATATTCGCTAGTTCCACCATGATTATGTAGGAATATTGAACACCGGAGATCACGATTTAGATATTTTACCAGCATGTACTTGACACGGTAGAGAGTAGAACAGGTTTATACAATTTTGGTTATGAATGTAACTCCAGATGTTATTACTCTATTACAAAGATAGTCCTTTGGGTAGATTTCATTCTTGCTATTGGTCAGAAAGGTGAAACATATGAAGTTGCTTTAGAGGATGAAACCATGAACTATGTGCAATTGGTAAATAAAACTATTCTCCCTCTGCCCTCCATTAGATTTGTCTCAATCATATTTGTCTCTCCAACAAAAGAAAGAGTGTCAAACTTTTATTACAAGATATGGTGAGTTGTTCAGTAGTCGCCTAGAGATATGGTAGAACCTGATTTGGTTTGTCATATAAAAAAAATTAATAAATACTGGAAGTTCTGCCTCCCGTTGACAACGTGCCTATATAACTTCACCAAATGCGTGATGAAGATGAGAAAACATGTAGAACAAATGTTGGAAGATGATCTGATGGAGCCATCATGTTCAGTTATGCTGCCCCAGCTCTTTTAGTCAAAAAAAGTGTCGGTAGTGGCCGTTTGTTGTTTTGGATATTCGCAATACATTAATCCATATCTTTGAAGATTGCCATCCCCTTTCCAGATAGACATCAATCGATCACCTTCGAGATATTGTTATTTCAGTACAAATGACCTGGCAAGCGGTTTTTGGCAGGTAACAATGCATCCAGATGAATCTTGAAAGACCGATTTAGCACGGGCGATGGATTATATCAGTGGAAGGTCATGCCAATGGGATTGAAATTCCGTATCACTTTCAGCGCCTGGTAGAACTTGTCAAATTCAGTGGAATGCACTGGACGCGAGTTTGCTTATATATCCATGATATCATAGCTGTTGGGAAAACCTTTGAAGATAAATTAGTTACTGTGACAGCAGGTGTGTTGGAAGGCTCCTGGAAAGCTGGGTTGAAAGCCAAACCATCTAAATGCAAATTTTTCTGTAAAGAAGTCATTTTCTTAGTCAAGGTTTCTAAGCTTGGCATTAGACCTGATGAAGCAAATACGAAGAAGTTTTAAATTGGACCGCGTCCCACCAATGTCTCTTCGGTAAGTGAAAAGGCTGGCTATGATTGACCGGATTTTAAAGCATTACATTAAAGACTATGCTAACATTTCCCAACCACTATTAGATCTTACAAGGAAGGATGTTCCAGTCATTGGCATATGATTTGTGAAATGCAGGTTCAAACTCTTTGCAGAGGCGTTGATTGAACCACCCCCCCATTCTTGCTTATCCCAATTTTGATATCCCTTTTAAATTACATGTAGATGCATCATCTTATGCCTTGGGCTCCTTGTTTTGGCTCAAAGAGGTAAAGATAAAAGAACGTGTCCATCGCATATGCTATCCTAGTTCCTTACTAAACCAGAGCGACGAATGTTCCACATACGATAGAGACTGTGGGCAATTGTCTGGTCTATCAGACATTTCAACATTATTTACTGAACTCGCCTTTTCAATAGTCACAGATCACAAGCCCTGTTTGTATGTCTTCGTAGGATTCCTATGATAATGATCCTACGGTCGTCGTGCTAGGTGGGCTTTGGAATGAGATTTCATTAGATTGGACTATTGTGTATGTTCAGCTCAGCACATGCAAGCAGATGCCATTGTCCCGTAATTAACAAAGAGTCAAATGATCAGGTTTTATCAGAGGGAGTAAAAAAATGAACAGGCAAGAATTGTTGTAGAAGCATCAAATTTCTCCTATTTTGCCGAGTGTGCAGTTCCATATAGGTTTTTCCGTCGAATGTCCACTATTTTGAACCATTCTCCTCAAATGCAGTCAAATGTCATTGTGAAATAGATGTTTAATTAGCAATAGACCAATGTCAACATAGGCATGTTCAATTCCATAATGCTAACAAATATCCGATATTGTGAAATATATGATTTTCTAGCAACATACCAATAATCAACATAAGCAGTTCAAAATGTCCATATTTGTACACAAATATCCAATTAGCTCACTCAATTTCAACAGTACGTGAATCAAATGTTGACTAGTGCTTTCAATTATCACAGTTCAAACAGTTCCTACTTACACCATCCAAACCAATATTTTAATAAGCGTCATGATGTCAGGAAGAAGCGGTTGGTTGCCAATTTCAAAATTCTAGAAAGATGATGAGAACGTTTGCATACAGCATGCAAACAAACAAAACTATTACACAAGTTATATGGTGCAAGTTTCTGAAAAAAAAAAACTATGAATACCTTCTTTCGTTTGTTTCTTTCTGTTTTTTATGAAAACATTTAAAATGAAGAACTTATCAGACTGATGGAAATTCTAGTCATGCAGATTCTTCATTACTCAATAAAAGATACAAAGAAAGTATCCTAAAATGGGTACGGTATGTGCCGAACAAACGCCCATGGGGATTACCCGGTTTCGTATTGCAGTTAGGCAGGCATGGCGGATAAAGCGTGTAAACAAATGGGCGTTTCGTTTTGCAAAAAACAGTAAACCTCCCAGTGGCGGCGCACGGGGTAGCATGGGTTTGGGGAATTCCCCACCATTCTTTCTGCCCCAGTTCCCGCTCCCCCCCCCCCCCCCCCCGCTGGAAAAAATGACCGATTTTGCCAAAAAGCAGCGGTTGGGCACAAAAATCACAACAGTTGGGCCAAAATTGTTTAAAAATCTCAATTTTGTTTATATTTAGCCCCCCAAGAATTTCACTTTGCCCACAAAATTTCAAACTTTGACAGCGTTTTAACCCCCCCCCCCCCCATGAGTCGGGTGCCGACACTGAAGCCCTAAAAAATACAGTATCGACAGTTTATTAACCGTCTCAACCAACCCAACCACAACCCTTACATCACCCTATAGTGCTTTCCATAAACATTTTTCCTCCTCGTAAAAACAACCCTGCCCCTTCACACTATTTTCCATTGTCCGGGGGCGTGATATCAGATGACATTGGAAAATGGCGGCGGCCAGTCCACGTTTCTTGTAAGGGTATATGCCTCCTAACATACACAATATTTTTTCGGCGAGCGTTTATAGCGGGACCGGAAAATTTTGAAAATTGTGTCGGCAAATGGACAGTTGGTCGACAACCGTAGTCATAATTTTTCCCTAATTTGGCGCTTCTAGTTTCCCTTAGAGTTCAATCCTTTTCGCCATAAGATTTTCTATCTCTTTCACTCCCCATTTTCATTTACTTTCCTTCTTATTATTCTACTCTAATTTTATTTCATTCCTCCCCTTACTTCCTCCCCTTTCTTCCCTGTTTCGTCTCCATTTCCTTTTTATTCTCTGTTCCGTATTTTGGTTAATGGGGGGGGGGGGAGGAACCCCCACGGGGGGGGGGGGGGGGGGGGCGCCCCCCCCCCCACTGCCCCCCCCCCCAGATACGCCACTGATTTTAGTGACGTGATTAAATTATAAAATAAGGAATGGCTCTCGTTTAATATGATAAAAGTCGGGTAAGAAATTTTAGTACGCTGAATCACGATTTTTAATATATTTTGTGTAGTAATTAAATTTAAGTAAATCTAGAACTCAAGACAAGTCACCTAAAATGGTTAATTAAAAAGTTTTAGAGATTGAATGAAGTTTTCGTTTCATGACAGCAAAACATTTATGCACAGTATAACAGTGCATAGAATACCGTGTGATAAACAAAAATTCCGAATCATAACTGGTGACAACAAAATTGAGCTTAAGTTAGTTATTTTCACACATCATGGTATATGGACAAGAATTACATATATGCAAAAAAACATGATTTGTTTGAAAATTAAGTGCGCCCTCATCGGGGAAACTCTGATTCAGCCTTTTTCTGAGCTATTGACTTGTTCACTGACATAATATAAGAAGACAAAGAGAAAATTACAGCCTTACATCAGCATGTACAGACAGTTTTCCCCACCTTGGTTAAATGCGTAATAAAGACGCTGCTGTCGGGGATCTGATATCTTGGTAAGCATGGTTTGAAGTGTTTTATGCCAAATGACATTTGAATTACCCAAGTAAAAGGACATGCACTGGTGAGCACAGGATTACATAACGATTGCCATTGGTGGGACATTTACTTCACTATTGACATTTGATTTACCTTTGTGATTTTGATATTTTAAGTGAACATTTTGTTCTGTCATTTTCTATTGTTTTGACATTTGAATTCCCTATGACATTTGAATTTCCAAAAATTACAATTGACTCTGATTACAATGGACATTTGACCTGGAAAACATATAGATACACAAAACAGCTAGCAATTGACAGTATGCAATGTACAGGATTTACAGGAAATCCTAGGATTAAGGATGCCGAAATTTCAAAAAAGATGGGAAGAAGAAAAGTCCGAAGTAACGATACATTTTCTCTTGGCCAATGGATTGTGATCGCCTTAAGAAACTCAACAAGAATACACATACAGTGCGAAGTACTTTTTGGTTTACAGAAACAATAAACGCCTACAAATGCTTCAATACGTTTAAGATACAATCATGAAGAGATATAGACGAGTTCTATAAGGATTAGTGATTCGCAATGGATTTGTGGAAGAAGGAAGCATAGAATTTGAAGGGTAAACCTTGTACTGTACTTTCCAGGCTGTTATTCCTACCACTCTTGTTCCAGAAGTTCTTGTACAACTGCATGGTACGCCCACTGTAGGACATTTTGGTATAGAGAAGACTATGTTTAAAGCTTCCAGCTTTTATGGCCATATATGTCTCGTGATATAACAGATTTTGTCAAAGGTCGGAGAGTTGGCAACAGCAAAGGAATCCAGTTCCTGATTACTGTTGATCCTTGAAATTCCATTGAAGCAAAAGAACGTTTTCAAACAATTGCAGCAGATATTGCCTGAATTAGGTCTTACTTCTAAAGGTAATCGGTATTTGCTTGTTGTATCTGATTATTTTACAAAGTAATCAATTGTATCCCCTGCTAGACAAACTGATGAGGCCGTGCGATTGCCTGTTCAACAAATATATTCCTCAACATTTCTGTACCAGAAACATGCTTAGTGATTGATTCAAGGTGCTCAGTGTGCAATAGTAAGTAGTTACCAACATTGTGTAGGAATTTGGAATAAATAAAGTTACGAACAAGTCCAGGACATCCGGAATGCGATGGGCAAGTGGAACGACACAAAATCGTAACTTGGGGCACAATTAAGGAATCTATGTCTACCTCCAGGTGAATGAGGACGACTTGATCCTCAACTGAGTTGCTTAAACACAACGGTTGCATCATCTAAAGGATTAGCCCATTACTTGACATATGTTCGCGAGCCAAGATTGCCAGCACATGTAATGTTCGGTGCTTTTGAATCAAAGTTGGGATGCCCAATAATAAGTGGCAGTTGCAGCACAGTTGGAAAAACGATTTAAAGCTGCATCTCAATTAGTTAGAAGTAATACCAAAACAGGCACTCTTGCGACAGCAAACGCCAAGTAGTCAGTGCACACAGTATGACAAAAAGGTCAGGTTTAAACCTTTTCAAGTGGGTCAACTGGTCTATTTGACTTAATCCCAGAAGTGCAAGGAATAAATTGGCTCCTAGGTGGATTGGTCCCTTTAGGGGAAGTCTTGCAAAAGAGAACGATGGGCTCAATTATTCAAGATTGTTGAAACCAAATTCATTAAGAGACTTGTACCTTAAAGGTTGTACACTACAATAGGTTTAAAAGCCTGCATATCAAGGGTAGTCAGATAATACACAAATGAATGGCTTTGTCAACAATTGCAGAAAGATGTAGAATGTAATGTTCCTGTACAGGCTGAACAAAACCAGGTAGAATATTCCACTAGACGTTTGCGGCGGCAGCGCGAGCTTGATAGTAATTTGCATAACAGAAATAGAAGACATATTTTTTACTACACCAGAGCTCCTTCTGTATCCCCAGGTAGGCAGGTACCATTTGGTAAGAGCAGCAGCTCAAAACGCACCAGATAGACGTGCTGCATTGCAGGCAGCTAAAGAAATATGTTCCCCTGAGAGGTCTTAGGGATGGTAGTAGTATGGTAGAACTATTAGAGCTCCAGTAGGTTGAGCGATGATTGGATTATAAAAATTGCCAAGTTAATGTGACCTTGGAAGGATTTACTTGAGATAGATTAATGGGATATTTGATTGTTTGAATATCAAGTTGAATGTGATAGTTGAGGAAAATTTAAGGGAAAATGGAATAACCCCTGAGTGTAGATGCAAGAATTAAAGAATTTTCGGATTAGAAGACAACTCGATGTAATAATTCACAACTTTCGTTGTATCAGAACTGAATTTGCAAGTATTGAATGTTAATTTTTCCTACAAACTTTGAGAACCCAAGTGATGGTTATTTATTGGATTAATGGGTTGTTAATTAATATAAAGAGAGGTTGATGCTTTGTAAGGTGATGAATGGTTAATAATTTGAGCGTATTGATTAGGATTTAAGGTTTAAAAATGATTGAAAAAATGGATTTGGGTTTAAAATATTTGGCATATACTTGCAAATTCAATCAAGTCCCTTGATTTGGATTGCTTCAAGCATTTCAAAATCATTGTATTTTCTGTATAAAGTAAACAAAAAAAGGTGGCAATATGGTTATAGAATTTGAGTTTAATTTGTATTTTTTTAGAGCGCATCGTATTTGATGGTGTGGAAATTACAAATTTTGAAAAAGATTCTTTATACATCTTGGGCATTTGAAAGGATAAAGGTTAGCAATGTTGATTTTGGCAGGAGTGCTGTGTAAGTTGATGTAAAAGCAGCCATAATGATGATATAGTACTTTATTTGGGGACCAGAACAATAATGAGCAGTTGCAAATTTTTAATTTATTAGTAGTTAAATTTTAAAGAGAACTAGAAAAATTATAAAGTTGAAATTATAATGAGTTAATTTTTTGGATGGCTGATAAAAAAAATATTCATTTGGAAATTGTATGGTGAGGAACCTTCACAAAGGGGATATCAATGTAGGGAAGAAGTTTGCCATTAAAGGTAATACAAGACTAGGAAGAATGTGTGCAAGTCTAGCATTTAAAAGCTTGCAGCTATCTGTGTGATTTCTTGGAGATTTTGGCCCGAAATCTGCTCCAGGAGGCATATATTTTCAAACTCGTCTCATAGGGGCGACTATCATTATATGTGTGCGCGTTTATTCCGTTAATGTTTATATTTGAAGTATTACAAACAAGAACGACTTATGCCGGCTTCGGATTGCGTGGCGGTTGTGTCTGGTGGGCGCTCGTATTGTTATCGAAAGGTCGTGGGTTCGAAATCCCACGCCAGGAACAAAATGGTTTGATTTTATTTGTATTTTAGAGTTGGAGATTGGGATCATAAAAAACAAGGTTGTGGATTGCAGAGAAAAATAATTGAAATAGCGCCTTATGGAGATAATAAGACTGGTTCATGGTACTGGAGCATGATTTTGGGCCAGAATCTCCGACCGTGCATTCTGTGTGAGGTGTTAGGTTACATGGCACGCATCCTTTGGTCTGGCTAGCAGTCATAATAGAACCCAAGCCTCCTTAATCTGTGACCTCGACCAATCAGCTAAGACAGTTCACTAAAGAGTCTCGGCTAGCCATCGCTCGGGAGTTATGGTCTTCATGCTGGCCACATCATTTATTTTATGGTTGGGTGGGTTGGCCAGTTTATATTATTTTACTACATGGAATTTATATTGGAGCTACGAATGAATAAAACGTATACTGTGTATGCCAATGAGTTGTCCGATGTGTAGTATGTTGAAAGAATCTTCTTAAACCAGTGCATGCGTCGAGCCTGTTATATGGTGCCGAAAAAATAACTTGTTACACAGGTGGTGTATTAAGTGTCAGTATCTGATTTTGTCCTTATTAGCTGCTCTTGGTTTCTTTGATCTTATAATTTGGAGAGTATGTTAGGATATTGTGACAACATGCAAAAATTGATTTTCAATGATTTTGTTAATTTTTGATTCAGCAATTCACTGATAGTGCTTTAATCATGTATTAATGTAACCTGTACTTTCCAAGGACATAAAAATTGGAGATTATTGTAGATATTATTTCCTTGGATATCACTTGTAATTGTTACTTTGCACAAAATATAATCAAACTTGAAAATTTAAAAGTAGTGTGACTTTAAGGTGTTTTCAGGTTCTGAAAGTCTGGTTCAAGGTACTTCAATGCACTGCTAAAACATCTTTGACTCCAAAGCAGCAACACAGTTCAATTGCATTGTGATGCTACTTTGTTGAGTCAGAGAATGGTTTTCACTGCTCTGTATTGCAAGTGGAGTTAGTTATGAATGACTATAGAGTAGACTGAATGTTTCTCATTTGATTCTTACCCACCATTCCCCAATTATCATATGTTTAAGGAATATGGCATAAATCTATCGCGCACACTATAATCAAAATATCCATAATCAAAAATGTACCAAATGGTTCATGTCATTGGATTATCCTTGCGAAAAAAATCCAGAATCTTCCGACAAATGTCACGACTGTACAACATCATGGGAGCTGCCATCTTTATTCCCTGTGCTATATTTACAACGCCGCATGCAAATACCGAAACAGAAGCCCAGCGTGATATATTTCGCTGGTTTGTTCGGTATTATGGCGTGCGGCGTTTGTAAATATACACAGGGAATAAAGATGGCAGCTTCCTTGATTGTATTACAGTCGTGGACATTTGTCGAATAATCTGGATTTTTTTTGCGCAAGGAATACTCCAATGACCCAGACCATCTGGTACAGTTTATTTAGGGATATTTATTTCTATGTGCGATAGATTTATGCAATAAATTCATTTAATGGTTAATTTATTGGTAAACACTAAACAGTAGGTGGATTTGTTAAATGTGTAATTACATATTAAACATCAAGATATTTTACAAATGAAGCGGTTATCATGGTATTCTGTAATTCATTCAATAAGATATGTATTTTTCCATGCAGATTTGCGTTATAACAATCATGTGGTGCTCCAGGAGCAAACTAAATAGTTGCCCCTTGGAAGCAATAATTCTTTCTTGCAGCAAGAGTGCTAGGTAAATATTGATGTCATTAATTTGTGTCCAATATAGAGGATTAAAACTAATCACACCAGCAGAAACACAAAAATCGTCACAGGGAGTACGCGTTTTAAAGACACACTACCGATGGTTGGTTTTCAGCGATTCGTACATAATTCATTAAGTCCACTCAGATATTGCATGTTCATAACAGTTAGACTTTGTAACCTAGAGTATTGGGGGTGCTATAATGATTTACTTCTAATGAACTATGGGGCGTCTGATGTCAAGGCTTATCTCTTTCTGGGACGAGACTGGAGTGAATAAACAACTGAAACAGTTGGATATCTTTACCAGCCGATTATATTCATGGAATGAGAAAGGAGGTAGGAAAATTATGATAAAAAGGAGTGTAGAAAAAAACATTAGTGGACACCACAGAATATTGGCTGCTTGAAAATTTACAGACAATACAAGATTGCCTAGGGAATCCTGAATTTATGTTATGTAATAACAATACCAATTTATCCCCGAGCTTTGGCTTACCTAGAAAACACAATATTAAGTTTTGTTTAGCCAATCTGTCAGATGTTGTGATTTGCCAAAAAAGTCAAAAACATAAAAAAAATAAAAAAAATAAAAAAAATGCTATGTGCTTTTTTTTAAGAAAAATGATCTAGCACCCCCACGGGGGGGGGGGGGGGGCGCCCCCATGCCCCCCCCCCCATACGCCACTGATTTTTGACGTGATTAACTTATAAAATAAGAATGGCTCTCGTGAGAAGGTGTGTCATATGATCGTTTCTGTAAGAAATTTTTTTTGTACAGGCTTGACCTCAGAGATTTTAAATATATTTTTGTGTGAGTAAAAATTAAAATTAAGTCATCTAGAACTCAAGACAGCCACCTAAATGCTTTATTCAAAAGTTAGAGATGAATCGATCTTTTCGTTTCATGCAGCAAACTTTTATGCACCGTCTATAACAGTGCCGTAGAATACCCGTTATAAACAAAAATTCCGCTCTCGAATTGTGCAACAAATTGAGCTTAGCTTAGTTATTCACACATTATTGGTATATGGACAAGCATTACATATATTCAAAACATGATTTGTTTTGACCATTAAGTGCGCCCTCCTAGTGAAATTCTCTGAGTCAGCCTGATTTCTGAGCTATGCTGTTTCACTGACATAAATAAGAAGATCAAGAGAATTACAGCCTTAACATTCAGCATGGTACAGTCAGTTTTTCCCCCCCTTGTTAAAGCGTCATAAAGACGCTGCTTGTCGGTATCTGATATTCTCTGGTAGGCATGTTTGAATGTTTTACGCCAAATGACATTTGAATGGCCTATGTAACATTTGAATTCACCCAAATGGGAAAGGACAGCCACTGTGAGCACAGATAACATAACGATTTTCATTGTTTGACCTTTACTTCCTATTGACTTTGATTTACTGTTGTGATTTTGAATCTTTTTAATGACATTTGTTCTGTCCTTTTCCTATTGTTTTTTGACCTTTGAATTTCCCCTATTGACATTTGAATTTCCAAAAATTACAATTTGCGCTGATACCATGTGAACATTTGACCTGGAAACCTATAGTACACAACCGCTAGCATGACAGTCATCAAATGTACCAGGATTTACAGGAATCCATGATAGGATGCCGAAATTTCAAAAGATTGGAAGAAAAGTCAGACATGTAACGATACATTTTCTCTTGCAGAGATTGTGATCGCCTTAAGAAACGCCAACAGAAGATCCACATGATTGGAAGTACTTTTGTGGTTACAGAGAAAATAACCGCCTAACAAAGCTCAATTTACGTTTTAAAGTCCAATCATGAGAGAGATGACGAGTCCTTACGTTACTTTATGATTCGCATTGTAATCTTGGGAAGAAGCATAGATTTAAGGGTAAACCTTGTACTTTGCAGGCTGTTATTCCTACCACTCTTGTTCCGGAAGTTCTTGTACAACTGCATGGTACGCCCACTGTAGGACATTTTGGTGTAGAGAATACTAATGTTTAAAGCGCTTCCATCCTTTTTATTGGCCATATATTGTAATCGTGATATAACAGATTTTTGTCAAAGTGTGTGAGAGTTGTCAACAGCAAAGGAATCCAGTTCCTAGATATGTTGCTCCTTTGAAATCCATGCAAGCACAGAACGTTTTCAAACAATTGCAGCAGTATCTTTCTGAATTCAGGTTCTTCTTCTAAAGGTAATCGGTATTTGCTTGTTGTATCTGATTAATTTACAAATTACCCTCATTTCGTATCCCCTTGCTAGACAAACTGCTGAGGCCCGTTGCCGATTGCCTGTTCAAACACATATATTCCTCAAAGCATTCTGTACCAGAACATTGCTTAAGTGATCAAGGTGCTCAGTTTGAGTCGGAAGTAGTTCAAACATTGTGTAAAATTGGAATACCTAAGTACGAACAGTCCAGGAAATCCGGAATGCGATGGGCAAGTGAACGACAAAATCGTAACTTGCGTGCACAATAGTAAGGATCTAGTGTCTACTCAGTGAATGGGACGACTTGATTCCTCAACTTGAATTTGCTTACAACACACGGTGCATTCATCTCAGGATAGGTCCCATTATTACTTGACATATGTTCGCGAGCCAAGATTGCCACACATGTATTTCGGTGCTTTGATCAAAGTCGGATAGCCGCCAATATGATTGTCAATTGCGCACATTGGAAAAACTTTTAGCTGCATCTCATTAGTTAGAAGTACTACCAAACAGGCACTCTTGCGACAGAAACTGCATTATGACAAAAAGGTCAGGTTTAAACCTTTTCAAGTGGGTCAACGTGGATCTATTGACTAATCCCCGAGTGCAAGGAATAAATTAGCTCCTAGGTGGATTGTCCCTTTAGAGTCTTGCAAAAGATGAACGATGGTCTCAATTATCAGATTGTTAAACCAATCAGAAGAGCTGTCACCTAAGAGTTGTACACTACAATAGTTAAAGACCTCATATCAGGTAGTTTCAGATAATCCCATGAATGGTCTTTTGTCAACACTTGCGAAAGATGTAGAATGTAATGTTCCTGTACAGGCTGAACAAAACCAGGTAGATATCCCACTTTAGACGTTTGCGGCGGCAGCGCGAGCTTGATAGTATTTGCCATAACAGAAATAAAGACATATTTCTTCTACAACCAAGCTCCTTCTGTAATCCCCAGGTAGGCAGGTTTATCATTTTGAGCAGCAGCTCAAACGCACCAAGACGTGCTGCATTGAGGCCATCTAAAGAAATATTTTCCCCTGAGAGGGTCTCGTATGGTAGAACTATTAGAGCTCCAGTAAGGTTGAGTTATGATTGATTCTAACATGCAGTAATGTGATTATGAAGTATTTACATTGAGATAGAAAGTAATGGGCTTTGTGATGTTTGAATGAAAGTTTGAATGTTATAGTTGAGAAAATTTAAGGAAAACCATAGATGCAGCAAAAGACAATTTTCGGATTATAAGCTCAACTAGAACGTAATAAATTCAAACTATTAGTTGTAATCAGACTGACTTTGCAAGTATGACTGTTTAAATTTTTCCTATCAAAACTTTGAGAACCCCAATGAATGGTTATTTATTGGCTAATGGGTGTAAAATTATATTAAAGAGGTTGAATTTGCTTTGTAATTTGATTGTACTGGTTAATAAATTTGAATGATAGTAAAATTTAAGGTTTAAAATTGATGAAAACATGGATTTGGGTTAAAACTATTGGCATAACTTGCAAAATTCAATCAAGTCCCTTGATTTGGATTGCTTAAAGCCATTTTCAAAATCATTGTATTTTCTGTATAAATAAACAAAAAAGTTCTATATGGTATAAAATTTGAGTTAAATTTGATA
Organism: Ophioderma brevispina; assembly: GCA_023653785.1. Taxonomy (NCBI): domain Eukaryota; kingdom Metazoa; phylum Echinodermata; class Ophiuroidea; order Amphilepidida; family Ophiodermatidae; genus Ophioderma; species Ophioderma brevispina. The sequence goes on along the minus strand of JAMKCH010025085.1, from coordinate 19,515 downwards.
TTTTTTTTTAGAGCTTGCATCGTATTTGATTGTGAAATAAGCAATTTTAACAAGATCTTTCTCTCTGGGCATTTGGGAAAGGATAAAGTTATCAAGTTGAATTTTTGAGATTGTGCTTGATTTAAGTTTATGTCTATGCAGCCATATTGGATTATGTACTTTATTTGGACCAGAACAAATTGAGGCAGTTGCAAATTTTTAATTTATTAGTAGTAATGTTTACAGAGACCTAAACAATAAAAGTTGAAATTTAATGAGTTTTTAATGTTTGGATGATGATAGAAAAATCTCATTTGGAAATGTATGGTGAGGACACCTTCTACCAAATTGGGATCTCATGTAGGGAAGAAGTGCGTCATAAAGTGTAATACAAGATAGGTACAGCTGTGTCAAGTCTGCATTTAAAAGACTATGCAGCTATCTGTGGTGATTCTGGGAGATTTTGGCCCGAAATCATGCTCCAGGATCAATATATTGTCAACTCGTCTCATAGGGGGGCTATTCATTATTATGTGTGCGCCTTTATTCTGTTAATGTTATTGAATTATTAACAAAAAAACGACTTCCTGCCGGCTCGGATATGCCGTGGCGTGTGTCTGTGGGCGCTCGCTTGTTAGCTAAAGGTCTTGGTTCTAATCCACCCAGGAACACAAATTTAGTTTGATTTTATTTGTATTTTATAGTTTGTGAATTGGAATCATAAAAACATCAGAGTTGTGGATTGAAGTAGAAAATATTGAATATCTGCCTTATGGAAGATAATAAGACTGGTCCATGGCTCCTGGACATGATTTTGGGCATAATCTCCGCGTGCCTTCTGTTGTGCAGGTGTTTTAGGTTTACCATGGCACTGCAGCCTTTGGTCTGCTCATCCATCATATAGAACCCAAGCCTCCTTAATCTGTGACCTCGACCAATCAGCTGTAGAGCCCAGTTCACTACATGCGTTCTCTGGCATAGCCTACTTCTCTTGAGTTGCTGTCTTCATGCTGGCCACATCATTTTATTTTTATGGTTGGGTTGGCCGTTTATATTATTTTACGGCATGAATTTATATTGAGCTGAATGAAATAAAACTTTACACTGTGTAAGCCAAGATTGTCCGATGTGTCGTATGTTTGAAAGAATCTCTTCAACAGGGCCCTTGCCGTCGAGCCTGTTATATGGTAGCAGAAATAAAATCACTCTGTTTACACATTGTAGAGGGAGGTAGGGAGAGAGAGGGGGAGAATAAAAGGAGTAGGGGAGAGGGAAGGCGGGGGGAACGGGGTGGAAGGAGATTAGGGTTAGGTGGAAAAGGGCAGGGGAATGGGCGTGGGTGTCAGTGCATAGAGGGAAAAACGTTTAGTGGGGGGTCCAAGCGGGCAAGGGTAAAGAGGGGGGGAAGAGGGCTGTAGAAGGGACAGAGACTCAGGGGAGGGAAACGTGGGAGTTGGGAATAGGGGAGAGAGGGATTGTATTTGAGAGGGGGGAGGAGATATAAATACGAGAGTGGAGGCGGCTGGAATGGGGAGACAAGATAGGATCTCAAGGGTAGTACGCTAGAAAGAAAGAGAATTAAGTAAGGAGAGCCTGTTGTGGTGATGGAGGACGAGATGATAGTAGCGGCAAATAAAGAGGGAATGATGAGAAAGAATATGATAGAGAGGACAGAAAGTTGGGGCATTTAATAAGATGAGAGGATCGGTGGGGGCTGAGAGGGTGAGCGGGAAACGATGAGGTAGGAGACGAATCGGGGGGGAAAGGGGGAGCTTTAGGAGGCCGGAGGGGGCGGTTAGTAGCTGAAAGTGTTGGGTGGGGTGAGAAGCGGGAGGTAAAGAGTGAAGTGGTTGGAAGGGGGAAAACAAGAACGGTGTAAGGGAGAAGGGACAAAGGAACTGGGTGATAGGTGAGAGAAAACTAGAAGAGGGAAGAATGACGAGGGAAAGGGAGTAAAGTATGAAATGTGGGGAAGTGAGAAAGGGAACGTGAAGGGGGGGGGTGGAGGGAATAGGGAAGAGCGTGGTACTGGAGAACGTGGTTAAGTGATCCATAGGGGAGAGGGAGAGGAGTAGAGGGAGGAGACGAGAAAAGTGAACAAGGGCGTTCAAAAGAAAATATGGCGGAAATTGGCGAGAGGAAGACAGGTAACGGACGGGGAGAAACGGCCAGAAGGTCGGGGATGTATTAAGAAAAGGGGGTTGACGGAGGGCTTGAAAAGATGAGTAACATGGCGATTGGGAGGGAAGAGGGTACAGAAAGAGGGGAGACCAAAGAAGGATCGTGGGGATATCGGGGGGTCGAACTGGTATTGATGTGCAGGGGTGGAGTGATGTTGATAGGGCGGAAAAGAGCTATGGAGGGGTAGGAATAAAATGAGTGACTGAGAGGTGCGCACGAAGGTGTCGGAGCATAGGGGAGACGAAAGGAGTAAGGAGAAAGGGTGAAGAACTAGGCTAGAGGGGGGGGGAAGAGAAGCGTGGGCAAGCGGAAGATTGAGAAAAGAGGAGCGGAGGGAGATTGAGAAAGAGGAGAAGGGGGTAGGAAGAGGGGGGGGGATGAAGAGGGTGGGGGGAGAATCATAAGGGGTAAGAAAAGCAGGAGAAGGAAGGGAAGGGACGGAAAGACGAGATGAGGAAAGAAGGGGTAGAAGGAAAAAGAAGGGGGTGGAGGCGCAGAGATGGGTAAATTCGGGTGGGGGGGGATGTCGGGAGAAGAACAGGAAGGGGGGGGTGATCGTATGCGAGGGGATAACGGAACAGGAGAAGAGTGGATAATGACGCGGATTGAGAATTCTAAACAATAATGGGGGGCGGAGGAAGGTGGGGTAAAGTAGGGAGAGGGGGGGGATAAGAGAGCGGAAAAAGGGCGTTAAAACGGACGAGAGAGAGGGGAAGGATTATAGCGAGTGGAGATAGGTCAGAAGTAATGAGGCGATGTATGGAGAAGAAGGAAAGGTACGTGGGACAGTGGTGGGAAGGGGGAACACCGGAAGTTCAAGTAATTCTGATAACTTTTAAAAGGACTAACTGGCATTATTACCAACAATAAATAGGAAATATGGTGCTGTGGCGGCCATTTTGAATATGGGGTTTACGTTTTGACCCCGTTGCACTCAAATTCAGCAAAGCAACCGGCACTTCGATCAGCACAAAACATCAGTCTAGAAAAGTTGATTGAAACGCCTTCTACTATAAAAAGCCTGTACTTCCTTAATTAAGCATCTTTTTTGAGAATCTCGTCTAGTCTAATTAGTGTAGTGCACAAAATGCCTTGAATGTGTATGAATTTTCTATTGGGTTTGACAATTCAATAAAATAACACAGTGTGTTCACCAATATCATATTGTCTGTAATAAAAACCCCCTATAATAAAAGCCCCTTCGTTTGTTTTCTAACAAATGTTATACCCAGGCTGTTTGAAAGTACTCATTTATTATGAGAAAACAAGAATAAAATTACAAATACAATGGCGACACACTTTTGACAACTAATTTGGAATCTTTATTCCACTGACATATATCCGTGGCAAATTTGATGAATTTTAATTGCGGCAAATATGATTTTTTATAAAAATTTAGTTTTGCACGTCTTTCTGTGGGGAATAGACATATAGAGGGCGCTATAAACATCCAATCATGACCTTATAGGCCTATATGGAAATCCCGGCAATGAGATTTTTCTGATTTTTCAGAGGTAATAGCTCTTGCATGTACCCTACTTATATCATTTGTCACCATTGTTTTCACATTGCTTAACTTGCTCTAAAAATAAGAGACAATTTTGGAGGGCTCAAACACTTTCTGATCATGCCATAATCAAAAATCATACCAGACATGCATTAAACACTAATATTGACAAAGTGAATTTTTAAAATGGTGTCATATTTGCCGACGGCCGAAACTGGCTAAATTTGTTCACTAACCCACTAATACTTGTCAACTTAAAATGTAGATGCCCTTTGTAGGTGGCAGTTTGTGAAGAAATTACAGTCTATTTATGACAAAAATTTGTTAAACCATTTCAGTTGGAAGGTATGATCTTTTGTTCCAACATCAATCTTTTTTCGGGGCATGGATCACAATGGCATTCCCAGATGGTATTGCTGTAGTTTGTATGGAAATCTAACTTCTAGCGTAGTGTTATATGGCTTCCATTTTTTCTGATTAAACTTTTAAAAATATTATTTCTCAATTTTAATTTGAGAAAGAATTTCTCACGGGAAAGGTACTTTGTTTACTATAAGAGAGAAAGGGGAAATCCCCTAGTTTGTTTGCTAAGTGCACCTGTTTGGATTGCACAATGGGGAAGTGGGGAATTCCCCCAGATGCTAACTTAAAGAAAACTGTTTATGCTGTTGGATGAAAACATTGGTAAGAGCAGAGAATTTACGCCACAAAAGTTTATATATTGAAGGATGGATTCAGTTATGTTTATGCATGATTCTGTTGTAATGTCTATTTTTAACTGGGACTTTGTGAAGTCAGTATATTTTGTAGATTTAAGTCATCGGACCGTCCGCATTGCAATCATCTATACAGTATGGTTCTGCTAGTTTTTAATCTACAATAATGGTAGTTATATGCCTCCACACATTGCCAGGATTTATTATATTGTCAATTCCATGTGAGCAGAGTGCGGTAATTCTACTGTCGTCTTTTGAAGCCGAAAGTGTTGGGAATCCAAATAGGATTCAAATTGTGGACAGATAGAAATCGTGGTGATTATCTTGGAACTGATATACTGTGGATTATTAATGTCGTCGAGGAACTTATGTTATCCTTGTCGTCTTGAACTGCTGGACAAAGTTTATCTCAGGACTGAGAAGATTCCATGGAATATTACCTGCGGAGGTATAAGCGTGACTGTGCATGCCGTCATTTTTGAAGTCTTCTGCGATGAGACTACACTGGTATCATCGTTAATCTGCAACGCTTCTTGTGGACATTACTTGACATTCTTGAGGACAATTAGTATTAACTAATTGTGTGTATGTGTAATTTTTGATGTATGTAATGTTTTGGACATACCAAATTCTTGAACAATTACAAAGTCATTAAAATCTGTTCTATAAAATTTAGATCATTTGTGCACATACGCTCATTATTTTGTGTTTGAAAGTATTTCTGACCTTTGAACGCCTACGAGATGCATAAATTATCCACAAGTCATTGGTAAATGGCTTGGGTGGTGTCGGATTTATTCAACTGAGTATGCTGATCCGTGGCCGCGGGTATCCATGATATGGCGCTCCTATCATGGCCCGCTTTTTTGAAACTGGGCGGATTGGGAATAGTCAGGGGTTTACACCCTACTCTTATTCGACACGACATGTTATGTACATGTACAGTTTGTGACTCTCTGTAAACGGGACCAACGGCTTAATGTCCCTCCGAAGGATGGGATGCTTCATGATTCATTTGCCCGACTTCCAAGTGAACCATGGAGGAGAGCATTATTCTGTATTTAATCAATAGTTTTTGTATAAGATTAAGGCACTATCCGTGATTTGATAATCATATAAACAAAAAAATCATCACAATCAGATTTTTGCGTTGGGTCTGGAACTAGTATTGGTAGCTAACATACTCTGTAAGTGATAATGCAGCCTAATAAAGACAGAATCGGGTTATTTTTAAGTCATAATTGTCCGGTCGGACACTTTCTACCACACGTAATTGAATGGAGATCGTATCTTTGAACACTGCCGTCGTCTTCCTTCACTATTCTGCAAACTTTCACATATTTTCCTCTGTCGATAAATCACTGATAGTGTCTTTAATCCGAATTGAATTTAGCACCTGAATATCCCATCAAGTGACCCCATCGGGATTCAAACCTGGGATTTTGTTGGTAATTTGCGCCACAGCAAGCACCCTAACCGCTGAGCACGCTCTCCCACAACTGCTAGCTATGGAAATAATATCTGAACAAATGCCCTTTAATAAATGCCCCCCCCCTTTTTGAAATGTTGGGGGTATTTGTAACAGACAACATGGTGGTTGTTTTTTCATCACATGGACAAATAGCACCCATTACACAGCTGTTTGACCCCATGCAAATTGTCTCTTTTATTTATCGAACAATTCTAAGTCAGTGGCGACACAATTTTGACAACGAATATGAGTAGGGACCTGCAATAGCTATTATCATCTGCAAAAATCAGATAACTCCATTGCGGGAATCTTGCCATATGCCTACAAGGTCATGATTGCATGTTATAGCGCCTCTATATGCATATTCTCCCTAGAAAGAATGGAAAACTAGATTTTAAGAAAATCATATTTGCCCGCAATGAAATTTCGCAAGATTTACACAGGAGTGCTCGTGACCAATAATCCAAATCAAGTGTGTCAAAACGTGTCGCCGCGATAATTTTGTTTTTAATCTGGTTTATTCTATAAATGAGACTTTCAACAGCTGTGATTACAGTAGATCTTGTAGAACGTATAACTGTGTTTGTCTTGGGTGAAATTACTTTAAATCATCAATCTACATGCTGCACATAACTCATGTCATGTTTTTTTTCTTTGACACGTCATATTATCCATTTTGTTTTTGTGCATAAACTATTTTGCTAAAAAAAAAAAAAAAAAAAAAAAACGATTTTGAAAATAAAAAAACAATTGTTTGGAAAACATATTTTTTTTTAAGTATTTGGAACAATGACTTTAAAAAGCCAATAAAAAATTACAATAAAACGCTTTTTTTCCCCAAACAAACAAGTTTTTAAAAAGACATAAACGGCAAAACTACCAAAATACAGAAAATACGGACCATTGGTCCATTATAAATACAGCATGTTCATGACGTCATGCACTTCCACGGCATGTCGCCGCCATGTCTGCACTAGCCGCCTCAAAGAGGTCTCGCCCGATCACTCAATCAATTGCCTATTGAAAATCGAAAGTTATCCCGTCATTGTTATTAATTGGTTTAGTAGTGGATTGCATCTTCGGACTTAAACAAATTCGGACTTCGGTAGGAATGCGTGCAGACAGTATGTCTGGCATGGTGGGTGAACTTAATCTCTGATCAAGACATTTCTGGACAAACCTGGACAATTTGTGGACAAACCTAGACTTTCCTTGACACATTTTGTGTGGATTGTGAGTGCATTTTTTCACCCGGACATTTCTGGACAGATTTTGGACAAACCTAGACACCAAATGACAAACCCAGACAATTCTGGACAAAAATGGGCATTTTCTGGACATAGGCTGCTCCTAGTGTAATAAATGAGACTTTCAAACGGTTGTGAGTGCAAGTAGAATTGTTAGAAGTATAAGGTGGTCTTGGGGAAATTACTAAGCATCAATCTACATGCTGCACATAACTCATGTCCATGTTTTTTTTCTTTGACACGTATAATTATCCATTTTGTTTTTGTGCATTAAATATTTTGCTTACGTATGTTGCTGTGTCTTTACAAATGCTGTGTGAGTAAGATAAATAAGGACATAGCCGGATAAGGAATGGAGCACGCCCTCTGTAGTTTTCACGAAAGCAGTGAAATTGCAAACATTCCGCCATTTAAAGGGACATGTCCAAAGTTTAACTTTGGTCAGTTTCAAGACAAAATCCACTTACATAAATCACTCTAAAAAGACGGTTTTATGTAAAATATAATACAGGCTTCAATGGGTAACGAAATTTCAAATATGGAACCCTTTCCCCCACGGAAACACGATGCCGCTTGCAAGATGGATTATATTATTAAGCTAAATTTATATGAGTGCATTCTGGTTCTGGGGGGGAAAGACCTAATTTTTGCATTTTTGTTTTCTGGGGGGCCTGAACACTAAATGGAATGCCAAAAACAGCAACAACATAGTACATACATACATGGCACGCACTATTGGTAAGGTTATGCTAATCTACCAAGGGCTCAGTTCGATAGCCAATAATGGGCACATGTAACGAAGCGACCTTGATATCTGGTATCATTTAAATCATACTAAAATACAAGGTGATGTATTTGTTCAATACCAATGGTGCAATGGTGAACGAAAGCTATTGAAACTGTGCCATGGGAATTGGAATTTATAGCTCATAGCGCTAGCTAGATTACTGATGATATCTAATTGCCGCGGTCATGGGCCATTGTGTGTTTCCAGAAGTATGCTGGGTGTGAAGACAGGTATATAATCCAAATCTCAGTAGGCATGAAGCTAATGGTATTGGGTATTGTAGTAAGTGGCTGCCTCGTGTAGCCTCTGTAGCTTATAAAGGACAAAGGCATGGTATTATTCGTCATTACAAGCTCTATAACAAAGGGAAGCTATGCAATATCTTCCTGTTTCTTCATTTAAGTAATAAATGGTCATTGGAATGGATGAATCCTCTAAGCTTGCTTTTTCAGAGAAATGCCCCTGACTGTTCTCAGACTTTTTTGTCATTTTTTCTTGATTACAAATGTATTTTGGGGATAAAAACCACATTGCGTACATGTTAAAGTAGACTGTAAAACACCAATCAAACTGATGGTGAAGATATAACTATTTTATGATTATAGAGGGCCTCTTCTCTCCTTATCCGGCGATGTCCTTGTTGCACATTTAAATGCACACCGAGAGATTTTCTTATATTCATATGATACATTCACATGAATTTGAGACTTGTTATTCAAAAGCGAAAACAAAGGCAAATTTAAATTGCTTAGGCCAAAAGGAAAACAAAAAGTAAGTACACTTCAAAACGCGTCTCAAATGACTTAATATTTATTGTGCCCCAGAGAGGCTGACACAAGCAAGTCCTGGAAAAAAAATATACCCTGATGGATTTGAACCGGTGACCTTCGGCCTCCACACATCCCAAATGTTTTTCATCTGCCATTCCCAGTAAATGTGTTTCGAAGTGCCCCAATAAACAAATTCTCACGTATTTTGAATGTACCCACCGCTGTAAATATAGCGGCACAATTTCCTGGCGAGCTCAAAATTTGTTGACACACATGAAATCCCAAAAGGGGGAGGGGGAGTGGCCCAAACACCAGCTTACAAAATTTCAAACAGGTATTAGCTCTGTAAAACAATCAACAAACAGCAGCTTTTCACCAAAGATATACCACTGAATTGTACTGACAGAAATTTCTGGTGGAGCACAGGCCCCCTGCCCTCTCCCCACTGGTTAGGCCTCTGGATATATTCATTACTATGGTTTCAAAGGACCAAATCAGATATGGCAAATCAAAATGTTTACTTACCACTTCCATATGGTAGGTTTTCCCCCTATTTTTTTTAACAGGACACATCAAAAACATGCACCTTTAAGTACATTTTTTCGGGTCTTCAGTCATATTAGTCTAGACCAAGTTTGGCCATGAACCAGTAAATGTATGGTTTCTATTATACAAATTAATGATGTTTGTGAATGCTAATAGTAAAGAATCTTGTTTGATGATGAGTGGAACTGAAATAGGAACTGTTCCATTCAACAAGGAATTAGTCAAGTTGAAGAAGGGCAAACATTTTCTTTCAACAAAAGAAAACTTTCTTTCCCATTGCATAAATGACAAACATTCATTATTGTTTTATATAACATCCATAAGTAATCCTGCTGCCTATCCTAGCCTAGCCTCTCCCTAGGCTAGAAGTAGAAGACCCAAGGGAGTTAGCTCTATTGCCAGCGCTAGCCCTAGAGTGACCTTACAAGTACATTATACTACTTGCTATAGTTACTGCATTAAAACTTGGTCTGCCAAGAAGAAACCTCCATCGCCTGGAACTTCCCAAGTAGATCCTGTGAAAACTGTCTTTGTGAAGAAGAAGAAACCAAGATTGTGCCCCATTGTTCACTCCTTACTGTGTCCCCTGTTCCGAAGTTCTGTGAACTGTTTGTATTAGGTGACTTGCGTTGTTGTTGTGGACGATGCCTGAGGCATGCAATAGGAAAACGGTATGGAACAAAATGCCTGCCACAATTATACAAAAAATGCATTGATGTGACGTTACCAGTCAATATATTCGTTTTATTGGAATGACATGTGACCTATCATCCTCCATCAAATTCTAGGATATACTTAGGTGTAATTTAAAGTGTACTGAAAGCAACTTTGCTCTTCCTTATGGCCTAATTCTCATTCCTCATCCTCTCTCCGTGATAATTTACAAAACTAGCCTTGACAAGCTTTCAGAGCGAATCCTGACATATGGGATAGTATGGATAATTCCTCAATATGTCTATTTGAATTCACAAAAATCGCACAGAAACTGGCATTGAATCGGAGACCTGAAAGTAAGTTTGACTGATATTCCTCGGTTCTGCTGCCTGCGTGCATTAGTGGTTTTCATAGTATTTTGGGTAGACGCTGGTTTATGCCCGGGGCATAAACAAGGTCATACCCAAATACTATGAATGAAGCCCGTTCATGTATACCATACTTTTTTACTAATATTACTTACAATTAATCATTACCTATCAAATTCACCGAATTGCATATTTTTGACCACATTTCGGCGTCGCCGGCAGCCAATGCATAAAACGGCGTTTAACAGGTCACGTACGCGTATGGACCATCCGTACGCCGAAACATCAGAGGTAATACAGAATTAGAGAATAAAGGTGGATTTTTGGAAGCGGTGCATACGCATTGTCTGGTCTACATGAGGCACCAGATCAAATCAATGGGTATTTCCTAAATCTGGATCTATTATGGACGTGCTTGGACTGTACCTACATGATGTCACATTTCATGCTGTTCATACAGCGTGGTGGTCCGCACATTTAAAAACATACGTATCACCTGAGTGCATGGATTCAGTGTGCTTACTGGAAACTCGATTTAAGCGGGAGATACTGTAGAAAGCCGCGCTAGAAGCCGGGTTCCTTTACGCACGTCCTATACGCTCGTTGTAACACCACCGACCACGCAGGCCATGGAATACCACATTGATCTGCAATTAATGTGGATCTGGTTTTCTCTTTAATCAGCCCACTGAGAGACTGCATTTGTGTCATGTACTATGAAACATGACAGGAATTATGGCTACGAGTATGATTCTAGATTTGGATAACCGGAGCACTCATTATAGAGCTAAACCAAAGGTCAACTTTATTTGAAACTGCAAAAGTCACTTCCCTTTGTATATTTTTTTTCAGGATACCTAGAGTAGCCAAATTTTGGTATATTGTAGGAGGGAACTCCCTACTCACCCTGTAATTCATTCCCCCTGGGTCTTCCCCCTGGGTTGTCGGTGGGGGGGGGGTAGGAAAAAGGTCAATATTGCAGTCAACAGAAAGGTCACCAATTTGGAATATCTTTTTTCTAGATGAGCTATAGTCCCTAACTTGTGTATATATAGAGAGCAACAAGGAAGCCCCCACTAACCATGTAATTCATTCCCCCAGGCCATCCCTGGGTCTGGTCAGGGGGGCGGGAAATACACAAAGGTCAAATGTATGTAGAAAATACAGGGTCAAGCCATAAGCGCTTTTCTAGATAAACAAGAGTACCAAACTTGATATTTGTAGGAGGCACAAGCCCCCTATTAAATATAACACATAAAAAATATTTCTGTCAAGTGTTTGGTGGATACTATGCACATGACATAATATATTTTAGCCTATTCCCCAAAATTTTCACAGGAGGGAAAAAGTTCCATAAAAAGCTACTATTTCCCCGTCACGGGGAAAATAAGCTTTTTAGGAACTGTGTTTTCCTGCAGCATTGTTATCTTGCATCGCCCAATGCCCATAGTGATTGACCCCCTCTGACACTTCATCTTCTGCTTGAATAGTTGCGTTTTACATTTCACACCATTGGGCAATGTCTGTTGAATTTTTGACTCAAAAGGAAAATCCTCAATGCTAAGTGTACCGAAACAAATCTTATGTCTGAGCATTCGAAAAATTTTGTGGAGAGAGCCGCGATTTGATTGAACCATGACTAGACTGACTAGCTTTGAGTTCAATCATGATTTCGGTCATGGGTGGCAGCCGATCTTGACGAGACTTGGCAAGTTTTTTCAATGAGTGAAATCTTTTTTATATGTTATAAAACAAATATTGACTGCTCTATTCGTGAAACGGTGCAAAATCCCTCCCCTCGGGGACTGGAGACCGTGGGCCTACAATTCCTTCCCTCGACCTTCGTCCTCGGAAAATAGTATCCCACGTCTCCAGTCACCTCGGTAGTTATTTTGCACCATTTCCCTCATGCAAGTCACTATTTGTATACTAACCATGTGATTCATTCCCCAGAATCATCCTCTGGGTCTGTCATGGGTAGGGAAATGTCAAAAGGTCAATATTTGTATAAAAATGTCAACTTTTTGGCATAAACCCTTTTTTCTTGAGACAGAGTAGCCAAACTTGGGGTATATTTTAGAGAAGTGCCCACCACAGCCCCTACTAAGTGCTTTTTGTGGTGAGTTGTTGGATTGGAGTTCATTGATGAGTTGTTTTTTAGAGTGATTTTTGGTGAGTTGAGGATGGAGTTCTCAACATTGCAGGGACTTTACAATACACTGTTTATTAGGGTGGTCCGTGATCCCCCCCGGGTTTAAGGAAAGTGTTGGTCCGAAGTAAAGGGGATGTCTAGTGTAGTTTTAAGGTGTCATTTTCTTTATTGATCGCGACATTCGCGGGACCTATTTTTTTACAACCATCCGCGTAAATATGAGTGTTGCACCTTGTTAGTATTGTTCTTTTTAACATGGGTAATCATTCACTATTTCAGACACTACTTAATAGTGCCTGCCTGTGGTTTCCCCCTACTCTTATTCAAAATGGGCTGCGAATGTACTATACAGGTGTTGATTCGTCAACGGACATAGGCCTGACTACGCTTGAATGTCCCCTCTGAAAGATGGAATGTTCTCGTGATTTCTTTGCTCAAGTCCAAACGGGAGAGCTGAATTCCAGGTTAATAATCATAGTTGTTATAAAAATCAATCCAGAATTTAGTATCTTGATTAAATCCTGTTCTGGCCCTGCTGGGACTTGGCCGGGGACCTCTGCACCAACGGGGACATATACGAACCAGTGGGCCATGCTCTCGCCCGGCAGCCTAGAGATCTTTCATGGAGAACCGCTGAAATTACCATTTGTTCATAAAACCTGAGCTATTAGGATATCTATGCATTCATCTATAGGGAAAAAAGTCCCAAATTACTTGATGCACTTTAATTTCCTGATTTTTTTACAAATAGGTCGTTTGACTCCTCAGCTCCTCTCCCTCCAGCCTCCAGCTTTTTCAAAGGCAGTTAGGTTAACTTCAATACTGACCTTTGTAATCCCACAACCTTTGGCAAATTGTTGACAGATTACCACTATGAGCTAGTAAAATCTCAATTCCCCGTTGCAGAGTTAGTGCCTTCATTCCCAATGTATTTGGAATCACCCCATGGTTGTTTTGTATGATAGTATGAAACCCTAATCACACCAGGTCAGTTCCATGTCAATGTATGTACAAATACAACCCACTGCAACTGTGTCTGGTGGATGCATATTGTAATCATATGTAATTTTTGATACCTCATGTTCAATGCCCTTTCCCCATCTCCATCCATCAAACAAGGTTAATCTTGAAATTCTGTTCCTGTGTACCCTGTCAACATTGATTGTTGGGGGAAGGGAGGGATTGCTTTAAGTTCCCATCAAAAATAAGTTAAAATTCAAAGCTCAAAATGCCTAATACATCAATTAAATCCAGCAAATGTCAAGGGGTGTGTCACCTAATTTTGTCCAAGGTTGCAGTTTCGTCAGTGCTTTTGTAGAACTTCCTATGTGTTCCAATAAGACTTAAAACATAATTTTTCTCCAAAACAAATAAAAATATATTAGAAAAAAATTGTGCCCTTGGAGTAGTCTGGATGTTTTATTTTTAGCTGGACCGGAAATTTTTCAGTTTTGCAACCAATTTAGAGAAAAGAAGGCGCTACTGGACCAGCCATATTTTGAACGTAGATCAAAGAATACTATTATGAAGCAAACAATTATTTAACAAAAAGTTGGTCCATAGCCACTCTTCAAAATGTTTCTAGATGTGTTCAGAGTTTTGTTACACAACTTGTTTTTATCCAATGGTTTACAAGGTGGTGAAACCAGGCGTTGGGGAAGATTGGCAACTTGCTTCCGCTTCTTGCAGCTTTTTTTACCATATTCGTCGGGTCTAATTACAATCGTGAAATGGACTAAATTGCCAAAATCTTCAAAATGCCAAGTGCCGACCTTGCGCAAGGACTTCATTAATAATCTTTATTAGAATTTGGCAATTTTACGTAAGTTCATAACAGGAGCCTTGTGATTACACTAGTGATGGATTTTGAACCCTCCTGTCCTAGAAGTGTATACTTGATTGCCCACCCAGGCTTTAAATACTTTGTTAGTAAATATTTCTCATCTAAATTTATAACTGACACAAGCAAAATATGTAATTAATTATAATATCGATATTGTAAATTTATAATTATATTTACCTTTCAAATCGGTGAAATCGCGGCAATCCACTCAACATCCTCATTATGTAATAAACCAAATTGCGCAGATTCGCGATGACGGACGTTGGTTTTGACGGATGTTCAAAACCGCCAATTGTTTGTTTTCCATATATGACGGATCCTGAATAACGCTTTAGTATAGAGAAAATTCAATAACATCCGTCACTATGGTCATGAACCTAATCGCCGATTTTTTGCGAGTTTTTTTGGTGTGACGGTGTGATGGTTCACTTTTCCATGTATTACGCCCCTTTTAGCAAGTAAGAATTCATGATATTCGCTAAAATAAATTTCCAGTTGTTAATTTCATGGCATCCTCCTCAATTTCTAGCATCATGTTTTTTGCATATAAAGATGCCTTGTCTACATACTAATTTACTTGTGTAAAATTAGCTCGCTCAAATCGGATGTCTTCCTTATAGAAAATCACAACTTTGTATAAAATTTTGGATTTGGAAGTTTGTTATACACATTTCCTATGTACTTTACACTATACATAAATGCTTACTTGCATCAAAACAAAAATCCCAATTCATCCTCAAACTAGAGCATTTAGGTGACGACTTTAGTTCTAGTTCACTATTTTTATTAATACACAAAATGAATTTTAAAAATCTCTGGGTTAGCCTTTAAACATTGTGATGTAAGAACATGAACACCTGATTAACATAATGAAACTATGATCTAACCGTGAAAGTTTGCCTCCAGTACAGCAACCCGCATTGGCATAGACGGCACACGTCCTGCTTCGGTCTCATCATCAGGCCAAGTATTTCGTTACCACCACCCCCAGCAAGGGTTCACCACCTTAGAACCCCCTCGCGCACAGTCTGTTTTGCCCTGTGTCCAACGTACCATCCACCATTCTTCCTGAAGCTGAAGTGTTGCCGATTCCCGTACGGTAAAGTTTTGGATGGCTTTGTTGTGCGATGGTGCCATTGATAATCTTGTGGCGCCATGTATTTATGATAACTCAGTTTATCATTCCTTGAGTCAGTGGTGTTTGAATTGGTTCTTCAGTCAGGGCAAAAGTTGGCTGAAGAACCATTTCAAGAGCCACTGACCGAAGACTTGACATAATAGTAAGTTTGGTTGCACTTCTGACAATGGCCTATTGCCCTTAACCTTCTTGCACTCACTTGACAACATGTGTTGGTCTTTGCCAGGTTTGAGTAATTAACTTGTCATGCAAATTGTAATGTCCCATTCAATGTAAGATTACAACAAAATTGAAGTCAAATTCATTTCAGTTATTTTCTTAATAAGACAAAATGATACTACTTTCTTTGTGGTCCCCCCGCACTTTTGTTTTGGCGAAGGGGACTATAAATGCTCCCCGTCCGTGTGTGCGTGTGTGTGTGTGTCCATGCCAATATCTTTGGAAAAAAGTTGTGGTGTCCCATCTTTTGAACATAGATTATTTGATACGTGTTTGGTGGGATCCGAAGTGGGTCATTTGTCATGTTTGGTCAAATGGTCAAATGAGTCAAAAATATGTAAAAAATAGGTTAAATTGCTATAAAACCTTGTTCAACAACAACGATATCTTTTTATCTAATCAAGTATGGGGGTGGTCCTCTTTTCACCATAAATTCGCTTAATAGGAGGCCGGGTAGGGGAGTTCGGAGATGGTTCCATGTGGCCATGGGTCCCATGTTCAGTGTTCAAAAAATTGCTTAAACTTTGTTTATTGTGGTAGGAGGATGAAACTTGGTGGGTGTGCTCAACATTCGGTGGGCCAAACTTTTGAAGGTCATTCCACGGTCATTTGAGGTCATTCAAGGTCATCCTTACACATGTGGGTAGAATGATGAAACTTGGTGGGTGTTGGTCAATATTCCGTGCCCAAAATTTTGAAGGTCATTCAAGGTCATGCAGGTCATCCCCGGTCAAATCACTATGCATGGTTGTTTGGTCAATAACCTGGTGGGGGCAGTCAACATTTTATGCCAATTTTTTTTCAAGGTCATTTCTGGGTCCTGGGGTCCATCACTGTACCTGTTGTATTGTCATGACTTGTCGGTTGTAGGTCCACATTGATACCATAATTTTTCAAGGTCCCTGGTGGTCATCCCAGGTATTGAAACTGCTGGGTAGGAGCCTCGCTGGTTTCCATCACAATCCTCCCTGTGTCTTTAAGTTATGGTTAATTTTCCCCCCTTTTTAACTACCGCGACTAGCGGGACCTTTGTGGTTGAGAACCGCTTGTTGTCTTTTTGGAATTTTCCAGTGCAGAATGCACTGATTTGAGAGCAACTTAAGAGGAAAATTGACAACAGAGCAAAATGCATGAAGTGTTGTACGAAACCTTGGTTTTTAAGGGGAAAATATATTTGTAAGTTCTCTTTTATTTATGGGTTAATAGATAATCTTTAAAAAAAATAATTCCATAATTTTCAGTTTATATCTGATGTTATGAGCTAATGTTTGTATTTCATTGCCAGTGTGGTGATTTCTGTCTGTTCGTGGAAAAAAATGACAACCTTAGAACCCTGGGTTACAACCATATCATATGTGAGTGCCCCCATATTGAGGAATTTAGAGTTTCCCTCACCCAAAAAACCCTATTTTTTGGAGTCTTCTGTCACTGAATGCCCATGGGTTTGGAAGCGTTAGCCTTACAACCCTGGGTTACAACCATATCCATTTGATATGTGAGTGCCCCCCAATGCTTGTGCTCATATCAGTCGTGCTCCATCAATGACAGAAAAGGGCTAATTACAAATAAGGTGTATACATGCAGGAGTCAATTGTCTAATTTGGGTGAATTTGAAGGTACTATCAGTGATTTGCCAATTCAGAAAATCTAAAAAATCAGACATTTTCTGAAAGTTGATGACATTAGGTCAATTTTTGGGTTTGATAGCAGTTACAAATTATGTTTCTGTCACTACTTGGAATATTTCTACTTCAGAGTCCAGAAAAGCAATACCCTAGGATATCCAGTAATTGGAATGAAACTCAACCGGAGGATATGTGTCCGACAATCCGATTGGTCAACCAGATGAACATCGCCAAGGAAACCAAGATGTCATTATACAAGAAAAAGGACAAGAAGAAGGGCAGGGCAGTGGCTGCAAAAGCACAAACATCAGGGTATGGGTGTAGAAATATTTTGAAATTAAAATACCTAACTTCAGTCCTGGACTAAAATTGTGGTTAGTCTTACAAGATGGAATATATATTTTTTTCTTACTTGCACTTTATTCACCTTTTGCATAAGTTGCCATTTGCAGTTAGAGGCTCGAACTGTCATTGGAATAAATGAGGGTGTTTCATATCAATGCATTCACCTCTTGCAAGGTCATTGGTTTTGTTTACAAAGAATTGAACCAAATCAAACTGTTGTGAAATGTTCCCATTCACATTGCAGCCAGTCTGAGGTTCTCCCTGCAAATGGTGAAACCATGCAAAGGGCAATACAGAATGAGAAAGAAAAGGAGTAATGTTAGTGCAAGAACTAATCCAAATTATAGCTGTTCACCCTCTAATGTATTTATGAGTAGTTATTTAAGAAAGGAAAAAAGTGTCCTATGTGGTAGGACTAACTGCCATTTTAGTCCTGGACTGAATTTGTCCACTTTTGTTGAAGGTGCTTGTTCCGATCGTGTTTGGGACCCCCTGATTTAACCGGAAGTAGTATCAATTTTGATATCAGATGAAAGGTCGTATTTTTCTCATTGTCGTCCTGAAATTCCAGCTTCCAAATCCATTTCTTTCCCAAGATACTGACAAAAAACGGCCGTTTTAATGGTTAACCATCAATATTAGCACAGTAGTGAATAGGACGTTGCACTATGCATTATCACGGCTAGCATCAAAACCGCAAGTTTGTTTCCCGCGGTAATTGTTGATCAGGGTATACAAGTGTCAGGCTCCATATCAAGTAGAGAACACGATAGACAAAAATCGGGACAAGCACCTTTAAAGGTGCAATGAGAGATTTCAAATAACAGGTGTCCCGAAAAAATTTGAAAATTCTGATTTTGGCACTGGTGTAATGCTTTCTATCAAAAATATCCCCATCTGTAAGGATTAAGCTGAAAACTGTTTCTTTGGTACAAAAATTGTAAAATTTCTAATTTCGTACATGAGCAAATAAGATATTCAGCCTATGTTTTCTATTGAAATATAAGCATATATGCAAATAACCTTTTCTTTTCATTTTAAGTTATTTCTGTAACCACATAAAATTAGCATATGAAATCACTACATATCACAGAACATATGGATGACTTGAAATCTCTCGTTGCACATTTAATACAGGCCATAAGCCATATAGTTCCTGTAGGTTGTAGGTATGACTTGTGCTCAAAATAGAATTGCAGTGAATAAGTAAAATGTTCATTCCTAAATTCTTGTGAGAATCAGATACAAAAATGAACAGACATATGATAGCTTTTTTCTCTTTTAAAGCATTTAATTAATTCTCTAAATCCTCCACTTGATTGCCATGCTGTGATACAATTACCGTTTTATTTTAAATATTATAAATACAATTTCATGCCAGAATTAAGTTACCTAAGCTGGCCACGATGCCCATTTGTCTTTCAAAGTCTTGTTTGGGGCCAGACTCCACCACTATATTTGGTGATGGTGGTGGATCACCACCGGAGTCGGTGCCAGGGGGTGGCAAGAGGGGGGGCACCCTCCAAGAGTTTCAAAATTAAGGAAAAACAGGTTTTAAGCAATAAATTAAGTAAAAATGAGGTATTTTTTTACCTATATGAGTTAATCGTGTGATGTTTCGCCCCTCCTATGATTTTACCCTGGCGCCGCCCTTGTTCACCACTCATTCCCAGCATATGTTGATAGTCTTGTATCTAAAAGGCACATCATGTCATATTGTATTCACATTGATCCTTTATGGAATAAACCGCTTCATAGCATTGCACTTTATTCCATTACAGACAGTAGGCAGATTAAGGTGCCATGTGCAAGATGTGCTTATACCGGAAATGTGAAATTGAATTCTTTTTTTTGTGGATAGATGGATCAAAAGAATTTCCAGGTTTTGCTTACAATTACACACATCGCATTTGACATCTAAATCTTGATGGTAATAGACCGGAATGCGATGTAAGTTCTGTTAGATG
>JAMKCH010025084.1:0-82735 GCA_023653785.1 Ophioderma brevispina | reverse complement strand
CTTAATACTATTACCTTAATTGAAGCTGGAATCACCATTCTATGATTTTTCCTAATGTGGTCATTTTTGACCTTTTTTTTGGCCCTAAAAAAAATTGCAATAACGCACTTCTGATTGTCGATAACATCCACCCCGGCGATGACCCCCCACATATGTACCCAACATGTGGTAGCAATGAATTTTTCTACTCTTTCCACCTACCCCTTGGTGCCCAAAACTTGGTGCCGGTCTGAACGTACTAGGAATTTACTGCCGTTTTGAATTGCTGTTGCTGTTAGTTGGTATGGTCCTAATAAACCACCCCCCCGTCCTCTCACTCACGAAACGGTGGTTTTTTGTTTATTTTAAAATCTTGGGATGAAATGGATTTGAGGGCTCAAATTTCAGGCCACAATGAGAAACATACGGCCCTTCAATCCGATATCAAAAACTTGTGCTTTTGATGTAAAATAAATAAACTTGATTGATTGCAATTGATTGATCGAAACTGAAAGTTGCTAGCCTGGCCTCTAGGCTTTTTTCGAAATAAGAACCACACCCCATTTACTGTTAGAAGGGCTATGTAGTCCAGAATGGGCGGCCGAGCCCATTGCCGATCAAAAAATAATTTGGGCATAGACAGTACCGAAATCGCTCCCTGACCTGAATTTTTTTTGGTTTTTCCGGCTAAACGCAACATAATGTTGTAATTTGTTAGTTACTAAAATTTCAGAACTTACATATTGGCTTCTTTGACATACTTCGTTTCATATTAGGTTGATTCCGGTGAAAATGTCACATTTCTGACCGAACTTTGGTGTGTGATCAACACAGACAAAACAACACTGCGACATGTCTCATAATGGCATTGTTTCTATTACTTCTATTTTCGCTTTTGCTATCATATTTGCCTCTGTTGTTCTGTTAGCCGCGCCAATAATCCCGTAGAAAGGCACACTTTCTTCATACGCGTGTGAAGCACCTCACATATCATTCATCTGTACTGTTATCAACACCGCTGATTTTGTTTAAGTTCACAGATATTGGATATCCAATTTTAAAAACATTGTTGATCTGGTCACGCGTGGATCTGTGTTGATCAGGGAAGAACAAAAATGGGAATTCAAAGTGACTGTCTGCTGATCCCCGTAAATTCCTTTTCATGTTCATTCAATTCCTCACACTCCGTTTTTAGGTTAAAGCTTCTCGGTTGGGATATTACCCGAGCTTCGCAGCTAATGGACTAACAACTGGCCTCATAATGCAGTATGCACGCCGCAACCCGCTCTGCTATGTCCGATGACGTATAGATGGCATAGCATTATGGCAGATATCATTGGATGGCAGAACAAATACGTTGACACAATCGTCCCCAGGCGGTGCCCTGTGGTGTCACAATTGCTGAGACACGTCACATATTCTTTCTTCGACTTACAAAATTGGGACGATTCCCATTTGTTGGCAAAATGTTGAGCAACATCTCTATATTTAAATATCTTGTTGCGCCTTTCAGAGATATCATTGGTCTGATACTTGTTCTACTCTACTTGCTAAAATAATATAACTTTATGCCGTATTCATTGCCAAACGATCTATAGCCTGCCTATCCCAACGGAGTCTACTGAATTTTCGGGCATGTCAGACGAGTCAATATCAAGATCTTTTGCATTTTCACATTTATACGAATCACCCTCCATTTCTAGTATAACAACATTAACTAAGTCAAATCGTGTAGCACGATCCCCTACAAAGAATATCTCCAAATTCTGCAAAATATTTATATTCATCGAAGAACCAGAATTGCAGGAGATAAATAACAAGTATAAGTAGGTATCTGATAAATACTGCGGCCATTAGGTTTAATTTTCTAGTGTATTGACTTCCGACGCAGCACTGCGTCGACAGTCCATGAGGCTATACACTTTATACAGTGCCTGATTGCTACGGCTTTTCACTTCATTATTGGCTTTACGTCGTGCCGACCACCATGTCAAAAAATGACGTACAGGTTTCCCATATAGACATGCCGGGATGAATTTAGTAATCTGCCAACACTTAAATTTCGGCACCTTTAACATGCGGTTTATTCGTTACGTTGCCGAATTTCGTAGCCTGTGGCAGAATACTAATTCTTTCCTACAGTCCGTATAGTGAAAATTGAAGCCCGACATTGCCGTTTCCTGGTCGCATTATTTCCCCTAAGCGCCACATAGTTCATTCAAACTGCACTGTGGTCCTGAAAAAGGCATCTGTCACCAGCGGCACGTTTTCGCATGTCACAACCAACCAGATGGAGGACATCGCAGCATAAAGGTAATTTTTCGATTTTGTAAATTAAAAAATGGTACACAAACGGGATCGACTACCCAAAAGAAGATTCAAAACAAGCAGCATACACTCAAGAATATTCCCATGGATTGTTATGGAAGAATACAACCCATTTTCCGAACACCTAAACAAACAATAGCGTCGCAAAAAGTTGAACGCGACGACCGTTCTGTGAAGCTTAACTCCTCAATATCTAGTAAGGAGGAGCAGAAATCATAGGGGCCTTATTTTCAAAGGGGAAACCAAAAAAAAGTTCGTTTTACCTCCCACTACAGAAAAGGTTTTGACACCTTGGTAGTTTGTATGTACCCTCTACCTCAATGTCTAGGTAGGTAAAGTACTCTCAAATTGGTGGAATCACTTTTTTGATAGGGGCCAATTTAAGTTTATACAACGGGGTCAACCTTTTAAAATGCCCCCATCAAATGTTGAAATGTATGCCATATGTCCAACTAATCCGTAGGATTCCAAATGTATATTTTTGTAACAAAACCTACGACCATTGGTTTGGAGTGTATAAGGTAAAATGGCTAAAATGGTAAAAAAAGGCTCAATTTCAATTTTGTAACAGGTTCAACATTAAAAGTTATCTGATTATCGTTTAAATACTTGGAAGGTTATTGCCTGAGTTAGAGGACTCATAAAAGTTATCGTTTTGTATTATGTTAAATGCTTACTTACGGAGATATGGTCAAAGAAGGTCAACACCAATTGGGTATGTTGACCTATGACGCTATTGTGTCGCATAACATGGTACTATGCATTGCAGATGGTAGCAACCTATTCCTTATTTTGCCTCATAAGCTAGATGAACAACTCATCATTTTTATCGAAATTGGAGCAACTTACGATTTTGTGACACCCTGTAAATAGAAATTGGGACCTTTTTACCATTTAGCCATTTTTACCACCCTATACCTTCCAAAACCATTGTCATAGTTGGTACAACCTATACATTTTTTGAATCTTGTGACTAGGTAGGCGGACACTTGATGGCATACTTTCAACTGATTGGAGCATTTTAAAAATTCGACCCCTGTGTAAACTTAAATTGGCCCCTATTGAAAAAGTGACACCACAATTTGAGAGTACTACCCTACCTAGCGTTGATATAGAGGTCCATACTAACTACCAAAGGTGCCAAACCTTTCCTGTAGTGAGGGGGAAGATGATTTTTGACCTGGGTCCTGCTCCTCACTATAGAGCACGCGAAGCATTTGATATTCAGTTTTCTCGATTCTCGACCAACTCAGGCTTTCAACATATTATGATTAGACACTGGCTATTCGCACAACCGTTGTGTGAATAAGGCGAGGATTCCTGCAATTCGGCCACGACACGGGATCGATTGGGGGGACCTCGGGTTGCCGGGTGGACCAATCATAAAAGCTAACGGATGCGTGTTAGTTTATTTTTTTTAATTGTTATGTTTATTTGTAACATTTTTGACCAAGATTGTAGAAATCCCAGAATAGAATTCTAACCTTCTGTAAACATTTAAAGGTGATTGGTTTCATATTTTGACCCCTCTCCCTTGACCTATGTTTTTTTTTTTTTTATTCAGTGCAACTTGAAAGACCATAGGCTACATATTTTTTCTCATTGTCATCATGAAATTTCAGCATAGACATTAGGAAGCTGCTTATTTATGAAGTATAAAAATGTTGATGTGTTAATTGTTAAGGGGGAAAATGGGATCGGAGGGCTAAAAATGAACTTTAAAATAAGGAGAAAATTACTTTTCTTTTGCTCTTTGTTTTCGACAAACATCGGAGCTTCCGTTCAAAAGTTATAATCGAAAATGTCACCCAACGACTTGAAATTTTCTTCTGTTATTTCTTAATTATTTGGTTTTTCCTCCTCAAACTACGATCTTTAATTTTATCCATGTTAAAATTTATATCTCAAAAAGTAATTAACTTGGGGGGGGGGGACCTCTAATGTCCAACAATTATGATGAAATTCAAGTGCTTACTTTTGTATTTTGAGAATAATTCTACAATAGCATTTCTAAAATATAAAATAAAAAAAATAAAAAGTAGTGTTTCTAGACAACATTGCCGATATCTCAAAAGTAAATTTTAACGATATGGTCTTCGCTGCGCGCAGGATGTCTAAAAAACATCGTAGAATGATGATAAAAAAAATTAAGTAACAATAGGACTACTTACTGATCTAGAATAATTCCACTAGCCCCAGGAGAAACTTTGATTTAAGGGTTTTTACCAACTAACAAAATTTAAATATATTTGTAATTCTTTTTAGTGTTGAGCCCCCTTAAATAAAGGTTCCTATGGGGGCTAGGTGGAAATTTTAGCTCCTCCAACCCATATTCCCCTTAACGTGCATAGGTATAGGGTATATACGTTTCAACTTACATTAATTATAGCTTCTTGCACCCTACATAAATTGGAACAGTTCCTTTTAATAATTGGCCTAATCATCTAATAAAAACATCCACTTGGACGTTCTCTGGTATTGACAATCATAAGTTCAATTTTGCTGCCTCCTGGACGGAAAACAACTTTCCACTTTCTTCTCAGTCTTTTAGTTATCCCATTTCAGAAAAAATCCCGGCTGAGATGTTTTCCATATTTTGCATCTCACAATAGCTTATTCAACTTTACTTTTGATTCGTATTGTCACAAATTACATTGACAAATCACATAGCATAGGGTTATTTGACTATTAAAAAAAAAAAAACACATTTTTAATTCAATGGAAAATGGTGCTTTTGTAAGCAGCAAATAATTTTTCTTTGATACAAGATTTTTATGCTGACAAACAAACCTTTCATCACAGAAAATCTTTGCCAAAAGTTAAAGGAATGAAGCTTGCTGTTATTTTAACTTTCACACTTTTTTGTACAGATTTTTTTCTTTTAAATTTAAAGGGTTTGTTTTTATTTTGCTTGTCATAATACCTGAATACCTCAACTTTCCATACATTCATCTTTTTAGAACAAATTTGTTTCTCAATTCGGCCTATTTGTTTAAAAAAAAAAATAAACTTCATAATTTGCACAATCTCTTCCGTATTGAGACCAACTAAATCATTGAAACAGTTTCCTCCTTTTTTCCTAAGTTCTTTTGTGGCAAATAACAGGAACCCTCACTTTATTTCTACAACAGTTGTGCGAATAAAACAAATTCGCCCCTTATTCGCACAACCGTTGTACGAGTCCTTATCTGTGCCTAATTGCACAACCCGTTGTACGAATACAGGAAATCCCTTGCCTTATTCCGCACAACCGTTGTAGCGAACATAGAGTCTTCCTTATGAATATGAACATTGGAACTAATTAGCATAGCACGATTCCGTCATGCATTAATATGATTCAGATACACTTTTCATTCTGTCATAATTCTGTCACATTTCTTGAACACTATCTTACCATTGAAAAGTCTTTGTAACACATGAAACAGTCCAAAATGGTCATAAACAACCATAAAAATCCCAAATAATGAAAATCTGAGCACATTTACCGTAAAGAACGCTCTCACCCATAACCTGCCAGCTCTGAACTGCCAGTGTGGGGGCACTCAGAGGAGGGCGGTCAAGAACTCCCCTTTTTAGACGTCGCGTTTGCCACGTAAAGCAAAATCTGGACCGAAAATTTTGATTTTTTTGTATGTTTTCAGGAATATTGTCTATTCCAAAACCGTTTAAGCTGAAGAATCAACTCTACTGTAAGTGTTATTTCTGATTTGTTTTTGTCATGAATAATACTCATACTTTGGAATTATCGGGGCCGGTCATCTCGTCTACCACCCCTCTCCCCATACACATACAAGCCTCGAGCTCTGACCCCCGGCGGAAGTAATGGAGGCAGTTTCCTCTGTATCCGAGTATTAATCAAGAATAAGAAGGTCGTACTCATATGTGGGGGTCATGGGAACACACCCACGGACCGACATACACCATTATTCAAGTGGCCTAAATGGGTTTGTGGTTCGGTCTGTTCAGGGTTACCACCCATAAAAAACCCCGGGGGCCACTTGTATTCACAAAGGTGCTTGAATGCGTGACAAGAAAACGCGTAAAAAGGGTGTGGCTTTTTTCCAACAGCGATGTACGCGCTACTTGATTAGGGTATCAAAAACAGCAAAATTTGGAAAACAGGGTATGTTTTTTTCTTAATCCCTGAAATTGTGATACTCAAATTAATCAGAGATCAAAAAATAAAAAAAATATTGTAAAGCAAAACACGATAATAAGGTATATTAACGACACTATGCATCGCTTACGTTGTTGTATAGGGTAGCAAAAAGTGACGAAAGTACTTTTTAGTGTAGCAACAGACAAAAATACTTGTTTAGGGTATTTTTTTAAGTCGGTGGAAATACTTGCGTCCAGAAAAAGGCCGACTCAGATTTCCTGATTAGGGGCCCTCAAATTCCAAAAAAATCGTGTTTTTTTGCATGTACAATAAAGCTTGTCCATATCTAATCACTGTG
Organism: Ophioderma brevispina; assembly: GCA_023653785.1. Taxonomy (NCBI): domain Eukaryota; kingdom Metazoa; phylum Echinodermata; class Ophiuroidea; order Amphilepidida; family Ophiodermatidae; genus Ophioderma; species Ophioderma brevispina. The sequence continues at coordinate 75,971 of JAMKCH010025084.1, read as the reverse complement.
TGAAATTGCTAAGCTTAATCGAATCACTTCCTATAGAAATACAATTTGTTTTAAAAATTCCGGATCCGGAATTTTATTATACACAGTATCCTATGGGACTAATATTACACCTAAATGTTTACTACACTTGCATCAAAACTCGAATCCGATTCCTCTCTCAAATTTTTCGAATTGTGCATTTTATGTTACTCTTCTTTACTTTCTAGTTGACTATATTTTCATTATTACAACCCAACATACAAAATACTATTTCGAAATCTCTGAGTCAGCCTTAAGGTGCATTTGTAAGTCCGTGTTCACGCATCATATCCACCATTTGAAATACAAGTGCCCCCCGGGATAAAACTGAAAATGAAGTGAATTTTCCCACTCTTTTAAATATGATTATCCTGTGGATTTTTATTTTAATTCAAAAAAAGGTTAATTGAAGCATCTTTGCCCTGAAAAAATTGTTTCATTTTGGTTTGAGTTTTTTTCAGATATGTCCACTGAACCATAAGTCAGCCAAACAGACTTGTCCACGAGCATCATTTTTCTTTACTGTCTAATATTTTTGAAGTAAAAATGGGAATCCTTCAACCAAATTTATTAGCCCTCGTTACTTTTTGGGTTAACTAGTTATGTTAGGGTTATGTTGTATATTAAAGAGACACTGGCACATTTGAAAAATAGTGCAACCCTCAAGATTTTTTAATCCGATATTTTTTCATGGGTGTAAGGCTTTTATATACCAATAAAGCCCCACCCGAAATGATTACGAACCAAATCAAGCTTCCTTATGGGTAAACAGGACGTTAAATTCAGCAGTACGACGAAATGGGGGCGTTTACAAGAACACCGCACGCATATGCAATGTTTCCCACGCTAATGCACACTGTTTGATCGGCCTATAACCTTCGTGGTTTAATATAGGGATGTACGATTCAAAAATATTCCTGTAATAGACGCATTTGTTTGATTAAAGTTATGGAAACTTAAAGTTGGCCTACAAATTACCTGGATGTCTTTATCCTCATATCATGTCCCTAATCTGTTTTTGGGTTATGTTATTTTAATGTGTAAATTACTCTCTGTTCTTCCAATGGCCTAGACTATCATAGGTTCTGAGAGCAAACTTTGAAAAAAATTCATATTTTGTGGAAAATGTGCCATTGCCGCTTTAATGTTAAACTGCAATATGCAATCGGAAATAAATTTCCGACAAAAGCGCAACAACAAACGCAGAACCTGGCAGTCTCGAGACTTGCAATAATAGGGTATCAAATTCAACCCATGTCTCTGTCCGTCCTCACATAGGTTAACAAATCTTTGTCAGTTCAGGTGAGAGTATGAAATCAGCATGAATCTGTTAGAAGGGAGCTCCCCCCCCCCGGCCCCATCCACGCAGATTCATTTCGCGATTAATAATGCTATGTTCGCGCTGTCACAATTTCGCTCGCATAAGAAATATTCACGAAAAAATCACCAAAATCCCATAAGAATAAACTACAATTAAACAAATAGAAGCAAAATCCCGGGGAGATCCCATGGCCATTGGCCGAGTTACGACGACATTAATCATGTCCCACACTATGCCCTGATTGCCCACGAATGCCGCACAGTGCTTGTCCTTGAGACAGCCTGTCGTCCGTCAATGTTGTCATTTCACATTGATATCGTGGGTAAGTGTATAGTGTTTATGTTTGTGCCGTGCATGCTGGTGAACACTAACCAGCCAATCATTGAGTGCAATACCCTTGTCTACTACTTCGAGAAGGCTACGGTGGCTTCTCACCCACAACCCACTGCCGTGGAAAGTCTCGTAGGAAATTGACAAGAAGCACTCCCGCATTAGATAGTGCCCCAGATAGCAAACTGACGTCGGCCGACTTCATGATACAACGGTCAAGCACGGTCGCTTTCGGCAAACCAACTTCGGCCCGACGTTGGTAACAGTGGGGGGATTGGTCGTTAGATGGTCGCAAACACAGTCAGCCGAGGTTGGGAAAACGGTGGGGGGGGAAATTTTGTCGTTTGATGGTCGGCAAACCAACGTCAGGCCTACGTCAACGTTGGGAAAACGGTGGGGAAATTGGTCGTTAAATGGTTGGCAAACCAACGTCAAGCCGACGTTGGGAAACAGTGGGGGAAATGGTCGTTTTGTGGTCGGGTCAAACCAACATCAAGCCGACGTTGGGAAAACGGTGGGGAAATGGACGTTGGAATGTCGACAAGCCAACGTCGGGGCGAAGGTTGGAAAATGGTGGGGGAACTGGTCCTTTTTTGTTCGAGGCCCCAACTTTGGGCCGATGTTGGGGAAATGGTGGAGTGGATGGTCCATTTTATGGTTTGAAGAAGCCAACGGCGGGGTGAAGTTGGGAAAATGGTGGGGGAACTGGTCGTTATTGTTCTCTGCAGGCTAACGCTGGGCAAGATGTTGTCCGGCCAGACTATAATTAGCTAAATATTCTATTTAAGGCCTAATTAATAAAGGAAATAGTAGGCTAATAGACCGAAACGGACAGGGCTTTCAGCAAAAATAGGGCGTATGCTTAGCAACATTGTGCTAAAATAAAACATATGCCATTTGGAGTGCGTGACTATATTTTTCGATTTGTCACTGTTTTCATCACCGTGATACGGGGATCCCTTGAGCTTTTCGGGGTTTTTCACCTCTGGAAGCTCTAACCGTATTTCGCCATTTTTTATGAGTCTTTAGTCTTTACTTAGTGTGTCCATATATTGTTGAAGCTTTTTACAATTGATATATTTGCCCTCTGTTATCAAGCAGGACAAGTTAGCTCAATTGGATAGTCGTCAGTCTTCTAATACAAGGTCCGTGGTTCGAATCCCGGTCAAGGTAAGTCGATAAGAACTATACTGGTGTATTAAATGTAAAAAACCATAGGGAAATGTTCTTTTTTTTCATTCAACAAGCCCAATTAGTGATTTATAACATGGCAAAACATCGTTTTATTATGGTTGGGATAACGTTGGCCCAATGCTGGCCAAACATTGGGCCAACATTAAAATACGACGCATGTCCATCGTTGGACAGACGGACAAAATGACGTTGGGCCAACATATTTTTCGTTGTATGAATGTCGGCAGAACTGGTGGCCCAGTGGTTGTGCCAACGGTCAAAAATTGAGGATGTGCCAACGTTGGGGCTGGGCGGACATTTTTCATCGCTACAGTACTTTATTTGATTTTTACCCAACGTAGTCGATGCTGTGCCCAACGTTGGCCAACTGTGTATTGCATCTGGCATTGTGCGTAACCAGACCTTTTAAAATGGGGGGCTGAAGGGGTGCCAAGACTTTTTTTTGAGGGGGCAAATTTGGGTCCCTTTCTCCATAGACCCTGACAAAAGGTCATTCATTGGGGGGGGGGCGGAAGGGGGGGCAAGGCTTTTGTTTGGGGGGGCTCTCGCCCCCCCTGCCCACCCGCTGGGTTTGACGCCACTGCCTATCTGGGAATAGGTACCCATATACTTCGTACTATAGGGTACCAGCCCACTGCCATAGAACAGAAGTCGATGTCAATGAAATTCCCATTGAGTGTGGATGGAGCAAAATTTTTTACCTAATTTTCTCTGGAAAATGATAAAAGCCTGCAATAATTACTCACCATATCCATGTTCTACAATCTAAGGAGAACACATTCAGGTTCATTTCAGCAAAAAGTGGACCTTTTACCCCTTTTGTGGATTTGGGGGTGCGACCCCGCATATTTTCACCCCTCCGATATTTTATTTACCCTGGTGCCACCCCTGTCTGGGACTACAGCTTAGCCTAGGCTTGGTTTTGGACGGAGTCTTTGTGAAAGTATTTTTCCGTAGGGCCTGTCTTGCAAAATAAAATTGTGGTACTTCCTTCAGGTACCTTTTGATCAAGCTTGAAAGTAAGACAACCAAGTGGGAGAAACATCATGATAATAAATCTGAATAGTTGAACAATAGGTTCTAAACAGCTAGTACGGTAAATTCAATTCATTACCTAAAGCATTCATATAATAATGTTAATTTAACCAATTAAACAATGTAAATATCTTGGTGATCACATAGTGAAAATCTAACTTGGAATGAAAATATGAGAATACGTAAGAGGCCCTGAAAGGATTATACATGGTAAAGAAATGAACTGGATTGCCATTTAACATTCTTAAAACCGTTTACAATCTATTGTGCTACCCCATCTTGATTATTGTAAGCATAGGTTGGGGATTGCGGTCTCACTATTGCGAATCGTCTCCAAACAATTCAAAAAAGGGCAGCTCGCATTATTTGTGGTGCAACATGGACCACCCAGTGCTGATTGGTTCTTAATGAACTTAATTGGCTCCACTTGCAAATAGGCAAGTTTTTTAACTGCATATCTTAACATCTAAAGTCTTATAAACTGGCACCAGCTGTCTAATGATCTTTTTTTCATTCAATAATAACAACTATAATTTTCGCAGAATACAATACAATATTCCACTTCCTACCAAGAACTGATTATAAAAACGCAGTATTTCTTACAGTGGGTGCATTGAATGGCACAATTAGATTAGATTACCGAGATCATCTTCTCTAAACATTTTACATCTAAACTTAAAAATTTGCACCTAAATGGCTCTTTTAAGCTCACTTTTTCACATTTTACATACTGCTTTTAATATGTAACATGTACATTACCCAATTACCCATTCCAATTTTTACATGTACCTTGGTTTTTAACCAATGTATTTTATATATTATATCATTTTGCCTCACCCTCAGTGAAAAACAACTCTGTTGGATTGTGTTCCGTGAATAAATAAAGCTGATTGATTGAGACATAAGTACCACTAATAAACCAAAAAAACACATTTTACTTTTTTTCTTTTATTTAACCTTTCTTTATCCAGGGTAACTTCATCAGTATATTCTAAGGACTCGTGATCATTAGACCGTTAAATCGTGAGTTCGAGCCCCACGGTGGTCAACGTGTTTGTTGTCCTGGGCAAGATACGAATCTCAAATGACTCGTCAACCCAAGCGACTATTAGGGAGCTGTTATGGGCAACGTTACTCCAAGTGCTGTAGTTTGTGCCTTGGCCGGCTGCCGACCTGTGTGCGAAGTGGTTGTAACGATTTCCTGATGGCAGCGTAATAATTATTAGGCAACAGCGCAGTGAGCGACCTTCGGGCCGGAGTCTGGCGCTTTATAAATGTCCATTATTATTATTATTATATGCATTTTATTGCTTCTACCATCAAAACCGCAAGTTTGTTTCCCACGGTAATTGATGGGGCGTATGTGCAAGTGCCAGGCTCTCATATCAAGTAGAGAAACAATAGACATAAATCGGAAGAAGCACCTTTAATGACACACCATCTCCCATGATGTGGGAGAGTGTGGCCCACTGGTTAATAGGGTATTCGCCTTTGGTGTAAGAGGTCCCCGGTTCGAGTCCCAGTGGGGACACTTGTTGGCATTTAATTCGAGTACTAAATTCTGGATTTGATTTGTATAAGATCTTTTGATTAAAACTGGAATTCCACTCTCCCCATGGTTCATTTGGACTTGGGCAAACGAACCATGAGAATATCCCATCCTTCGGAGGGGATATTAAGCTGTACATGGAGAATCACGCTGTACATGTAATCGCAGCCAGTTTTGATAAGAGTAGGGTGGAAACCCCTGGCTGTCCCAAGTCCTGGATTCCTGCATGGGCATCATTGGAAAGCAGTGTCTGAACACTGAATGATCTACCCTGCAGGCGAAATAAAATAAAAATAAATAAAAATCTCGTAATTCTTGGTTGCATTTTACCATGTGCAATCAAATGGAAAATTTTCAATTTGGATATATTCTTATTTTTTTTGCCTGCTTTAAGGCAGGAAGACACATGGGGATCACTTTGTCCACTGTTGTTGTTGTCATTTGTTGATGTAGTCTGTTGTAAAAAAGGGTTAACATTTGCCTGTAAAATCTGCATACTTCAATAGATTTAAACCAACTTGAGTCAAAGGTGCAATGTGGGATCCCACATTTGTTGAGGTCAAAGTTCACATATCAAGGTCAGGTCATATGAGGTCAAGTTGTAAGATAGGCTAAAGAAATGTAAAATTGACCTGAATTGAAAATTTCAAGTTCAATTGGAACCAAACTTGGTTTTTGGATATTACATGCAAACCCTCATTTGTTTATGAGGTCAAATGTCACATGTCAAGGTCAAAGGTCGTATGAGGCCTATTGTTCACAAACCGCGATGGCAAGCGACACAAGTGGTCTGAGGACCATGATTTTTTTTAACTTCTTATCTTGCCATCTTGGCCAATAAAAAAACATCACACCAGTAAGGTTTATAATGTTTATTGACAAGCCCATGACTCATACTGATATATTTCTACTGTTTGTAATTACAGGTGTGTTGGGATTGTGAAAAGGAAGTAATAAAGACACCCTCAAATTAAAGAACCCACTAACTCCTTTCAGCCTCCAGAATGAGTTCCTTGAAATCAGGCATTACAGAGGTAGGTTAGGCCCATGAAAGTCAATTCCGAATTTATTGTTACTTTTTTTTCCCTGGTTGATGAGGTGACTTTTTCGTTTTTCATTATTTCATCAGATTTCATTATTGACGTAAAATGTGTGTTGTTTAAAAGCAAAAAGATGATGACAAATCCCAGTTATGACAGACGAACCGAACACAGAGAACTATCAGAACGCTCTGTACGTCTTGGAACCATATCCATTATCCAACCCTACCCACTACCAAAATTTCATCACATATGTTAAAAATTCCAGCCCTGATCGTCATTTAAAATCAAAATGGAGCCTCATCATCTAAATTATACAGCGTAGATGTGAGGGTAGAAAATTAAAAGCCTTTCCCTGTGCATATACCAGGACTTTTAAGGCACATATTGTGCACCATTGACCTTTAACATTTGAACGCAAAACACAAACATTATTGATCTTTGTTTATTCTGTAATGTGTCAACCCACTCAGTTTTTTTAGTGTAGATTTTGAGAGCCATCGCTGTATGTCAAGTATTTGCGGGAGATGGTATGATAAATTTACTCAAAATATTCATTTTTCCACGATTCACTTGTGCGTGTTTTTGTTCATCATTAAAGTAGTTATAGAAATTGTACATGCTTATCCTTTGATTTATAAGCCAGAAAAATTATTTAATTATATTGATTTTCTAAGCATTATCGCCAGCAGTGGCGTAACCAGCGGGGGGGGGGGTGGGGGCCCAGGGGGGCAGACTGACCCCCGGACAACTTAAATGGGGAGGGAGAAGCTAAAAAATGGGGACGAGAAGAAGTGAGAAGGAGGAAAAATATGGTTCTCCCAGAAAAAAATGGGACAATTCTGAGTCTTTGCCCCGGAGGCCAAGGTCTGGTTTACGCCGCTGATGTATTTCGTGTTATCCCTTTATTGGTCAAAATGCATCGGCCTTCAGATTGCAAGCACGGTGCTTTCCTCTGTGTGAAAGAATTAAGTTTTTTGCATTCCAATTACCTTTTTACCCAAACTTTCCTACCATTAGCTTTCAATTCAAAGTTTGAATTCAATCTCTTTCAAATTGTGAAATTCCTTGGGCACTGACATTTTGTGATGGCCCTTTCAAAGCACAAAATGCTATGAATTTAATAACCACAAATACTTACTTTTCAGAAGCCTCTTCATATTCCCTTTGGAGATAAAATAATCGATGCAATCCTAACCAAAGCGGTTGATGACAATGACCAGGGGCCCACGGGCGGTGTCATTCTTACACATGGAGCAGGAGGCGCTTATGAACAAATCAAACAACTCGCTAACCTAGCCAACCACCTTGGGAGAAGAGAATGGACTGCATGTGCCCGTTTCACATGCAAAGCCCTCAATCTGAAGTACAGAATCAAAGTTTACAAAGCGAGTGTGGTGACGGTGAATACTAATAACAATTATACTATTGGTACGCCAGACTTTTAGATAGGAATTACAGTTGTGGTATTCTTGCTTGTTCACATTTAGTTTCCATTGGCCAGGTCCTTCCATAACAAAAGGAAAAAATGAAAGGGGAAAGGGGAAATTTAAAAGAAAAAGATGCCACATCATCCAGTATTATGAAAATGCACTCTTGTGTCCCCAAAGGAAATAACATGCCAACTTGAAATATTGAATTTGAAGCCACTAGAATGCAGGGGTGAACAGGGAAGAGTTTCCCAGTTGCAGGTGGGGTTTGAGGCAGATGGTCTGGTGGAGGTGAAAAATCCTGGTAAGCAGCAAAAAAAAGGGATGATTTGAATGATTTTCAAGCTTTTTTCTTCCCAAATCAAAGAGCTCTGGTGGCACCTGCCCTTTCCCCCCTCGCCGTTGTTACACTGCTGTCAGAATGTGTAATAAAGAGGTGTACAGACAATTGGGTTTGTTTTTTTATAACTGTTTCTAGTTTTTGATTTTATTTTTACTTTGGCCTTTTATTTGACCCAGTCATTTCAGTAAAGGACCACCATGCATAATTAAAAGAATAGGTATTTTAATTCACACACTTAGCATTATATTTGGTATTAAAATGCAGTCATGCTGGGGCTTGAGTTTCAGCAAAATACATGCATTTATCTGTGTATTTTGATTTGGGCGATTTGCAGCGACAGGTCCACATGCCATCTAGACCACACTGAACATTATGGGAGCTATCTTGTGTATACATGCACTACATATTTTATTGGAGCGCCCCTGGAGAAAAAATGAGTGAGGTGGTGTGAATTTAGAAGTGACCATAGGTGCAAGAAATTCCTTGGATTTGTGTCTTTAAGTTAGCCATTAAATCACCAGTTTTAGTTTCAGTTCCAAAACACCATGAAGAAAAGTAAAATGCAATTATGGTTTAGACTCTCATTCTGCATACCAGATGTTCGTTTGGTGAGGTGACTCGGATTTTAACGAGCATACAGGCAGTGGTAAAAATAAGATGGGCCCTGCGGACAACTGCCTCATAAATGTAATTTTTCACGAATGAAAGCTCACTTTCATGCAATGTTGGTTCTTTCAGTTAAAGGTGCAACGAGAGATTTCAAATAAACAAATGTCTCAAAAAATGTGAAAATCTGATTTTTGCACTGGTGTTAAACTCTCTGTCAAAAAACATTCCATCTGTAAGGATTAAGCTGAGGAAAATTTTCTTTGGTACAAAAACTGTGAAATTTCGAATTTCATATAGGATCAAATACAAAATTCAGCCTATGTTTTGTTCTGAAAATATAAGGCATATACAAATCACCTTTTGGTTTCCTTTAGTTATTTCCGTAGCTAAATTCAAAGGTTTAGGAATCTTTGCGTGTTATCTATATGAAATCACTACATATCACAGACAGAAAATTCTGGATGACTCTTGAAATCTCTCGTTGCACCTTTAATGAAATTTATGACGAAGGTAAGTTGGCAATTTGTTTTAATTCTGAATATGAATTGCTAATTCTGTGGTCAATGAAAAACTATTTTGAGTGAGGCCTTTGGATCCAAATGGCCCTAGGATATTGTTTATTCTAAGCTTCTGACTGTCGAGAAGGTACTGTATTATCAATATGGAAGCATACTTTGGAGTGAGACCTAAAGTTCTGCTGCATTCAATTTTAAGTAAATAAATAAATAAATTTGATAAAATATCTTCACTTAGTTAAAACTTCATCATTATAGTTCCATACATATGAACTTTATGTAGGTCATTCGTTGAAAAAATTCAGTTTAAACATTGTGTGCTCGGTAGGACCTTAATCAAAGGAAAGAAAACCTTCCTCTTTGAAACTTGTAAAAATGTTTACTTTGTTTTACATTGTTTATGTGATCAGACATTTCAGGAGCATATCATCAAACAAGAACAAATGGCTGGTGAATGGTGGTAAGTTAACAAATTGAAGTAAGTGGTGTTGTTCCTTTTGGAGGTACTTTTCCATTGATTGAAACTGTATCCCTACGTACTTGTTGACAAAAAACCTTCAAAAAATGGTTCTGTTAGATGAACATTACAAGCAGTTGAGGTATATAGTCATTTTGGAAGGCGGGAACCTTAATTGAATAAAAAAACAATCTCTGAGTTGTGCCAGAAATGCTTCATTGCAAAATTAAAGGGAATTGAGAGGCAAACAAGCAACACTTTTATTTTGGGGCATACTTTTATTCTCTCACGTTAACCAGTTCAGGAAGAGACTGTGTGTTTTACATCTTTTGTGTGATGACACCAATATTTATATTGTGATTTTACTACACGGGACGAAAAAGTGGGGAGGATTGTGTGTTTTTAACATACAAAAAAACAAAAGAATGCCAGGATTTAGGAAAAAGCACCAATCGGTGGTAGGTTTATTCCGTAGGACACCTCACTTTGTATGTAGAATGACACACGTGTGTATCTGGTAACCTGTTGTATGTAAATCCACATTTACGGGTGTATACAGTGTATCTATTCCTCACTTTGTTGGTCGAATGATGGATGGAAGCACGGTGTGTTTTGTCATTGTGAAGGACTTACAACTGGATTACAGCCAAAGTTGGTTGAAAGAACCACATGACCCAGCTTCATCAGAGGTGTTCACAGTTGACCATGGGGGCAGTTCCTAAAAAATCTATAACATGCTGCTACTCACACAGATTAAATGTTGTCACTTTTACATTATGTATCTGCTATGATCTATGGCTGGTGACCATGAAGTGGTTCTTCAGTTTTTTAAGATGTGGTTCATTAGGGATCCGTGGGGTCAAACAGGTCAAATTGGTTCAAATTTCAAACTACATCAATGACTAAAATAGCAATACCATCACCAGGTTGGGATTGGTACGTAAGAGATTACCAAAAGTAATTGGTGGCCTTTTTTCTGAACTACAGTTTAAGGGTCAGTGGTCAAATTACAGTCAAAAATGAAAGATGTTTTAAGGTTGGTACATTTACGGCACCCACTTTGCCTGCTCCCAGTGGAATTCAGCAGCCTTGAAGGAATAATGTGCAGGGAATACTGTACTATATTCCGTCAAGGCTGCGGAATTCAACTGGGAGCAGGAAACGTGGGGTCACAAAAAGGTACCAACCCCTTTAAATAACAACAATTAATTAGACTATTGCATGTTGATCTCAGTGAACTATGATTATGGTTTAGAGATCAAAGGTCAAAATAGGGTCGCCATTCAAACATTATGACAAATATAACTAGGCCACAGTGAAAGATTGCAGCATATGTCAAAAATTACCTCTTGGTGTGACCTTCAGTTCAACACTCAAACATCATTTGTGTAACCTTCCTGGGTGCCATCAAGTTATCAGGCAAGACTAGAGGTTCAAGAACCTTCTTGTTGTGTAGAATATGACATTATGTTTGCAACCTTGGTTCCATACAGATGTGCATAGAACAAGTATAACGAGGAGACTGGAATACATAATGTCAATTAAAAACAAGGTGGTTCTCAAACCTCCTGCCTCATATGCTTTTGCCACCACCTGGAACATTTGAACCCGGTCCCAAATGATCTTTTCACCTCTGCAGGCGACCTTTAGCATGTCCACTGGGCGAATAAGACCATCCTGCATCTTTGGCCTGACTTTGATTAGAACTGGACCTGTCCGCTTCCATTGATAGCAATTTGTAAAAACTTAAACCAAAATGGCATACATAGGTATATTACAAGCTCTCTTCCTGAACTTGTTCAGGCAATACATTAAAGCTTTTTTGGTGGATATGGTAAATATATCTGTTGAAGTTATGACAGTAAGGGGGCACTGTTTGTTGTGACTATCGTGACCATTGTGATTATCATGAATAATAATTCTTAATGCAAAGTTGCCACAGGAGTCTAGAAAAATTGTGGACTTTTAAAAAAAAATGGCAGTAGTCATGAAACTTTGAGTTTGCCAATAGAAATTTCAGAATGGTCAAAAGCCATAGAAAAATTGTGGAATTGTTTTCAGTTTCAGAGAGAAAGTAAGAATACAGGTGAAACAAGTGCAGCTAGGAGAGCATAAAGAAAGCAGATATTTGATATTAAAGACACTATCAGTGATTTGAAAAATATTTAAAAATTGCAGGAATAGCTTAAAAGTAAAGGATAAATCTGTGGAACCCTCATAAGTTACTTTTTCCAACTGAAGAATTGACCGAAAAGGAAGAAAACGGCAGTGTTCCAAGATTCGATTCTCCATTCAACTACGTGTGGTAGTAAGTGTCCGAACGGACAGTAATGACTAAACTTTCCGATTTTGTCCTTATTAGGTTGCTTCTGGTCTTATCATTTGCAGGGTATGTTAGGATACCCGCACTTGTTACATACATGCAAAAATCTGATTTTTGATGATTTTTTCGATTTTCTAATTTAGCAAATCACTGATAGTGTCTTTAAGGGATGGATGCAGGCATTCCTGGTGCTCAAAAGTGATCGCTGCGGTCCAGATTAGTCTGGCATTTTTACAACTTGGTCACAGGAAATTCATAAATTTAAAAAAAGCTAGATCTGTGCCAACCAGATTAACATTGGCCTGGTGAAACTGACACAAGTGCATTTTTGCAAGTGCATGAGGAGAGGTTTTTTTTTTGGGGGGGGGAGGCACAAGAGGATATTTAAATTGATCATTACATTTGCAGAAAGTAAATGTGCTCAGAAAATCAGTTCATATGCCTTTAATCTGCTTGTTTACACATTTTCCGACATGAATGTTGGGAATTCCCATTATTTAATTGGTAGTAATTCTGTGTTGTGGTATTTCAGGAAGATCTATGGGGGCCAGGGCTGCCATAAGTACTGCTAATGAATTACAGTCTGCAGCAGGTAAGCAAATAGTCAAAGGAGTTGTTTGTCTTTCATATCCTCTTCATCCTCCAAATGATGTTTCTAAATTACGCGATGATATTCTAAAGGATGTAGATTTGCCAGTATTGTTCATCAGTGGTACAATGGATGCTCAGTGTGAACGCACGTTAATGGAGGATACCCTGCAGACAATGAGTGATGTCAAAATGCATTGGCTGGACAAAGGGGATCATGGTCTTAATGTCAAAGGTCAAGATAAGGCATTGACCATTGCAGAAATATGTCAAGTTGTCAGCGAGTGGTGCAAGACCACAGTGCATTTGAAGACACCCTCAGACAAGGCAGGAGAAAATGTGGATAGTTTTGCTACCCAAGGATCATCCAATTCTGGCAATGTTCTCAAGAAAGCCAATCAAAAGAGGGGCAGTGCTAGTAGATGGCAACAAGACGGTCACAAGAAACGAAGGAAAGAATTCAAGGATTGACCTCTTTAGAACATTGTCATCATGAGAACTGCTTTGAAAATTTATTTTAATACATGTTATTATTTATGTTTGAGTTGATTTTGAAGTACTTCTGTATGGAATAAAGGGTCTTTATTTTTAATTGACTTTATAAAATAACTTTTTCTAAAAGCTTAAGTTAAAGGTGCAACGAGAGATTTCAAAAAACTGGTGTCCCTAAAAAATGTGAAAATTCTCTTTTTTTCATTGGTGTGAAGCTATCAAAAATATCCCCATCTTAAAGGATTAAGCTGAGAACTGTTTCTTTGGTACAAAAATTGTGAAATTTCTAATTTCGTATAGAAGCAAATACAAAATTCAGCCTGTTTTCTATTGAAATATAAACATACAAATCATCTTTTGCTTTCATTTTAAGCCATTTCTGTAGCCAAATAAAAGGTAGGGAATCTATTGTGTCTTATCTATATGAAATCACTACATATCACCAAAAATATGGATTACTTGAAATCTCCCGTTGCACCTTTAATCCTTTGTTCTGGTTTAGTTTGTGTTGGACTATGCAAAATAACCAAGCCACTGTAAGAAATAAGCCAATGGGCCAGACAACTTAAGAAATACAAGAAGTACATATTTTTCATGGATTATCCTGCACATTTATTTCAAAATATAATAATTGGCATGGTACATAGCAGCTGTACATATTGACCACTTCAATGAAGCATTCAACAATGTTTGATTACAAATTACCTGTTCAACTGTGGAAGACGCTAAAAACAGGTAATTTTGATGTTAACCAATAATTGTGTTGTTTCCTACAGTTTCATTAAAGTATTACATATTAGGCAGTGTCAAGACCATGGAATATTATTATCCATTTTGGGTGTAATCATATTTAATATAACTCTGGAAATTGTTACAGAAATGTAGGTAACAAACAAGTTGAACACCATCAGAACTTTGGTCATTAAAATGGTGTTGTGCTAAACCAAATGGCTCTGTCCAGAAGTAACATAAAAGTTCAAAAATTCCTGGATCTGGTACTCTGAAGTTAATACATTAAAATGTTACAGAGAAAATAGGGAAAGAGTTCCATATGTACCCCCCCTCATATATATTTACATGATACAAAATTATTTTAATATTGGCCTTGTTTCATCAAAAACGGAATAAACAGCTAAAATAATTAAATTTTATGTTACATGTAAATATATGAGGGGGGTACATATGGAACTCTTGCCAAAAAGAGTTCCCAAGGAGTGGTTATACAAGACACCCATGTTTCCAATAAGTCTGCTTTATTTTCTTAAAACAGTGGAATTATTAATTTATGAACAATGCCATCAAAGATGTTAAAACAAAAATACCTATTTGGTCATTGTCAAAGTTAGTTATTGAGGCTGTATGGTAATACAACTACTTCACTGAAATTTGCCATAGCTTTAAGAAAATATAGCAAAATTATGTTAAAGAGCACAGTTGCACTTCCAATACCTTTTATATTTTAAAAAATCTAACATTATTGATATTTAATGAAGACAAATTACATTGTGAAATAAAAAAAAATTGAAGTAATAAGTATAATACCATGCACTTTTTGTGCATCAATTTAGTAGTTCTTTGGGGTAAATAGAAATATGATAAAACTATAATAAATTCTCACACATAATCTGACTTGCAGTATAGAAACAAGATGACATTTACAAAATTTCATTAATTAAAAATATACTCCCAAGTATACATGGCCACGAAGAGGTCTACTTTTATGCGACCCCTATTTTTATACTCCTTTTGGCTAGGGGAAGTAACATCAACGCCATTTTTAAAAAATCTAATTGCAAATTCTTTGAAAAAGTCCAATTCACATTTTTGTCAGTCTTTGTGTTTATTTTGTAGTGGTTGAGAACTAACAGAATCTGACAAATTCACAATGGCTATAGCTAACTTCATTTTGCAAAATGAAT
This sequence comes from Ophioderma brevispina, assembly GCA_023653785.1. Classification (NCBI taxonomy): domain Eukaryota; kingdom Metazoa; phylum Echinodermata; class Ophiuroidea; order Amphilepidida; family Ophiodermatidae; genus Ophioderma; species Ophioderma brevispina. The sequence goes on along the minus strand of JAMKCH010025084.1, from coordinate 60,808 downwards.
CGAAACAAAAGTGAGCATGCTTACTGCACAAATTGGATTATCTAGCCTTATTCCGTCATACACTTTTATGTATGACGGAATAAAGCGCGTACAGTGTAAACCAATGGATGCAGTTTGCCCGTTTCTTTTTGTTTCGCAAAATAAAGCCTTTGGCCGTAATTTTTTTACGCACTAACTGACAGAGATACACATGTGAAATTCTATCCGACCTGGAATAATTCCTGTAAGGCCAAAATATTTGATTATCCATCTGTCGGTTGTCTTTATTTTAAAATTTCATTTTAAAAATGCTTTCGTAAGTGTACGAATTATAAGTTAAATAGAGGTATATCGGTGTCACAGCTCCTCTGCATACTTAAATTGGTTAAGTATCCATGAAACCACATATGAAGTATCAATTAAAACAAAATCGGTCTTAAAAACAATTAAAATGAACACATTTACAGTCCGTATTCCTTTATACAATAAAAATGTTTCTGGCTTTAATCAAAATTTGGGACGGTCAGTCGAGGATAACCAACTTTTTTTACTCTAGGGTCATAAACAATTTTGCAGAATATATCCAAATTTGGTAAAAAATATGTAAAATGTACCCATGCTGAAATTGCAGATTTCAAATATTTCGTTCTCAAAACTGAGCCTGGGTTTAGTCAGAGTTGATACCATTTTCCTCCAAAAAAGACCCATGTGCTTTGGTATGACACACGAATACCCTACCTTATGACGCACTTTCTGAGGTGGTTCATTTCGAGTTGTTTTGTTGATTTGGGTAAATTCCGAAATCCAGCTTGAATGGGAGCAAATCCGGGTAATTTTACTTAGAACTATGCAAGCTCAAGTTTACGAAATGTGTGCACTAAGCAAAAGTAGCCGGATGATAGACCAAACCAAGATACTGTATGTTTCGCGATTAGCGGAAATCGCCCATTCATTTGCAACTTGGAAGGATGAAAAAGACTGGACTTAGTCGCATTCCATTCTGACGGTTTTTTTTTGGTTCCAGATTGATAGGGTGAATGGGTTGTTTGTGCGAATATCTGTTGTGTTTGGTTTGGGCCATTAATTTTGTCAGCATACAGAAACCATGCACAGGTTATACTCGTATCATTTGCTTTTCATGATACCGTTAGAAATTGTTTGACATATAAACCGACCATTTTACCAGTGTGATCTATACGAGAATGATCCCGTTATGGATACCCACAAAATTGACAAGACTGGCGGTAGGTGGTGTTATACTAGATTCCACTGCTGTCTGGACTAGCTCTCGTTCAGGTGAAGGTGTTGAAAGAGCAGCAGAGGGGCTAGTATTTGTACAATGTCAGTGTACGGTTGGGTACAAGCGAAGTTAGCACTTGTGTACTTGTATGCGAAATGTGGAATTCTTTTGTTCCATCGATCCTTGAACAACAGTGCAGTTGCACATTCCAAGTACAAGCACACGCCTCCCGCATGGCATCCAAAACCTCATTATTACATTAATGTACCCATTCACTATGAGTTACAATATGCTCATCCACCAAGGACTCAGTTCAGTGGGTTGTACTTGTACATGCATTGACATGAACTGACCTTGTGTGATCTGGGTATCATATATCATACCCCAAAACCAGGGGGTGTATTTTCTAAATACACTGGCGAATGGAAGGTACTGAACTGTGCCAAGGGAATTGAGATTTTACTAGCTCATAGTGATTGCTACTTACATGATGGTTGAGGTTCAATGACCGTTTGCATTTGCCCTAAGTCTGAACAGTGATGGAATATAGGTCCACCACCTTCCCTGATAAGATACTACACATTCCTACCAGAAGGTAGTTCAAGTTAAATGTTGGCACCTAGCTGGCTTTGAAAGCGGTTTCTCGGAGCAACTGTCGGAATATTACATTAGCTCAACGCTCTTTCACTATCATTAATGGAAAAATATGTCCATTTGAAAAAGATCATATGAGGGAAACAGTGGATCGAAAATTCATGTAAAATGTCGTTTGAGATGTGACGGACGGGGGAATAAAACTGGCATTTTGGGAAGACACGTAATCGGCGTACAGTGAAAATTGTGTGCTCTGACTGGGAGTTCATTATAGAACCAGAAGGTTTACGTGTCAGATCATATCATAATATGTTTTCGTTCCACCTAACAGCTATCATTTCACCGACTTGTTATAGACATTGCTCGTTTCATGCGAAGTTCAATTTCATGGTCTGTCATCCAAACAGATTTCAGAATTGGTAGTAAGTCTACATGTATTTGAAAATAAAGCCTTCTAGGTGCCAGCGGTGCACAAAAGAATCGTGCACAACGTGACAAAACATTGACATAATTTGTATATATAACTCATTCATTCTACGGTAAAAAGAGTGGTCTTTGGACAATTATCGAGTATGTATCATCCTACGAAAGTGGGATTTAACAACTGCAGTGTTACCGCAGATAAGAACACCCAAAGACCACCCTTTTATTCAGTGAAAATAAGTTTACCATTATACTAAAACATTTTATAATCATAGTACAACCTAATGGCAGTTGACGCCTGTTTACGTGTCAGGTACTTCAATAATAGAAATTTGTACATAACACGGTACATAAACACGAACAAGACATACAAAAAGTACAATGATTGTTTACATGAATACAATTTACAATAGAGTTGCTTTACCAAAGTTTCTCTGCTGTCCGCCGATTTACGCCTAAGTATCATCCGTCCAACTTCTGTGTATGGATGTTTTGGGGTTGGGGCATGAGTGCAACACAAAATAATGCAATTTGGGGAGGGTCGAAACGTACATGTATGAAAAAGTGCAATCGCTTTTTTATTTACATTGAGAATATACCACATTTGGTTTTTTGTTTGATGTCATTGCATGATATCTATGGCTTAAAGACCTACAGATTCTATATGAACTTTTGTCCAGTCGTCTTTGCATTGAATTTGGTAAGTTTAACAACGGATGAAGCAAATAAAAACAATCTTAAAGCCCATGAAATTGTAAAACTAAAAGCAAGGAATCCATCCCCAAATACTATGTCAACATAAAACTTAAGTTCCTTGTAACATACACGTGTCTAGCATAGTCTATTATGATTGATGTGTTTTATTGTGTTAAGCGTGGCTTGGTGTTGCCACTGTTTCTAGAGGGTCTAAAACGTAAAAAAAATCAAATCAGCATAAACCCTATACGACGTCACACTTGGCGATTAACATAAAACCTGCCTTGCCCTATACGCGTATTTCCACCGTAGCTACGGTGGAAATACCGAGAGTATATCACCTGTACAACTCGAGCATCTCTGGAATTCAATGATAGGTGGATGTATTGTAGTCATATAATATGACTGCCTATTGCATATTGGTTTAGGCTTTATTCCGTCATACATTATGATGAAAATAGAGCGTTCATTGGGTTCAGTGAGCCAGAGGCTTGGAATATTTTATGGCTTGTTTGTGTTTATGGTTGGTTGTTTCTACTAAAAACTTACTTCTTGGTACGACTTTCATGTAAACAAAATCTTGTATTTTTGTGCATGTGAAGTATTTTTCAAGCACAAAAGATGATATCTATCGCTCTTCTACCAACCCTGCTTGATAGCTCAGTCGGTTAGAGCGTCGTGCGTGTAATACGAAGGTCGCCGGTTCGAATCCGGCCAAGCGCACATGGTTTTTTTTTTTCAACACTATCGTGCGCTGGCCATCTCCAGGGAAAGATTAATAAATATATACATCCTTGTCTACCTGGAGAACTAAGTAGTTTAAATTTCACAAAAGAGGTAAGTTGTGCATATGAAACACATGCCAGCATAACTAAAGACAATCAAAATCTTATCAGTTGCATGCCGATTAGACTATGATGATGTCAACTGAAGTACTTGTAAAAGCCCGTGTAAAAGCGACTGGACTTCTTCATACTTATTTCTGAGTTGTATTCTTTCACCCTGTTAAACACCGTGTCGGCTACTGTATTTTGCGAAACGAAATCGGCTCACCGCTTGCATCCCTTGGCTTACATGCTTTTATTCCGTCATGTTGTGTTTGATAAAGAAATAAAGCGCGTGACCGAAGAGGTACATGCAGTGAACAATGTTCGAAAAAAAAAAAAAAAAAAAAGATTGTTTACATGAATACAATTTACAATAGAGTTGCTTTACCAAAGTTTCTCTGCTGTCCGCCGATTTACGCCTAAGTATCATCCGTCCAACTTCTGTGTATGGATGTTTTGGGGTTGGGGCATGAATGCAACACAAAATAATGCAATTTGGGGAGGGTCGAAACGTACATGTATGAAAAAGTGCAATCGCTTTTTTATTTACATTGAGAATATACCACATTTGTTTTTTTGTTTGATGTCATTGCATGATATCTATGGCTTAAAGACCTACAGATTCTATATGAACTTTTGTCCAGTCGTCTTTGCATTGAATTTGGTAAGTTTAACAACGGATGAAGCAAATAAAAACAATCTTAAAGCCCATGAAATTGTAAAACTAAAAGCAAGGAATCCATCCCCAAATACTATGTCAACATAAAACTTAAGTTCCTTGTAACATACACGTGTCTAGCATAGTCTATTATGATTGATGTGTTTTATTGTGTTAAGCGTGGCTTGGTGTTGCCACTGTTTCTAGAGGGTCTAAAACGTAAAAAAAATCAAATCAGCATAAACCCTATACGACGTCACACTTGGCGATTAACATAAAACCTCCCTTGCCCTATACGCGTATTTCCACCGTAGCTACGGTGGAAATACCGAGAGTATATCACCTGTACAACTCGAGCATCTCTGGAATTCAATGATAGGTGGATGTATTGTAGTCATACAATATGGCTGCCTATTGCATAGGGTCTATGGTTTAGGCTTTATTCCGTCATACATTATGATGAAAATAGAGCGTTTATTGGGTTCAGTGAGCCAGAGGCTTGGAATATTTTATGGCTTGTTTGTGTTTATGGTTGGTTGTTTCTACTAAAAACTTACTTCTTGGTACGACTTTCATGTAAACAAAATCTTGTATTTTTGTGCATGTGAAGTATTTTTCAAGCACAAAAGAGGTAAGTTGTGCATATGAAACACATGCCAGCATAACTAAAGACAATCAAAATCTTATCAGTTGCATGCCGATTAGACTATGATGATGTCAACTGAAGTACTTGTAAAAGCCCGTGTAAAAGCGACTGGACTTCTTCATACTTATTTCCGAGTTGTATTCTTTCACCCTGTTAAACACCGTGTCGGCTACTGTATTTTGCGAAACGAAATCGGCTCACCGCTTGCATCCCTTGGCTTACATGCTTTTATTCCGTCATGTTGTGTTTGATAAAGAAATAAAGCGCGTGACCGAAGAGGTACATGCAGTGAACAATGTTCGTTTCGTTTCCCAAAATACAATACACCCAAACACCCAAGTGCACATGCAATTAAACGGGGAAGACAAAAACACTTGGTTAAAATTGCAACAAATAAAAATTATTAACACATATAAGGGATAAATATCTTTATACACCAACTTGATTTCAGTTGTGTAATGAAATATCATAAAACGGCTAAAAATAATATAGTACCCGTCTCGTTTACAAATAATCCGAATATAGCAAGTATCGATTAAGTACATTTGATTATAATTAATAATACAACTGCAAAAAATAATTCGCATTTCCTTATTTGGGGGACAGCTTTCGATTATAATTTTAATAAAGGATTCGCTTGTTCCATATCAGGTTAAAAAAAGCAAAAGTTTCGATGATTTGCTGGTTGCAAAATGGTATTGTAGGAGACCGTAAATTTGGACAATAACATTACAAAACACTTTGATATTGGGTTTGCTACACAGCGCTTTCTATGGACAAGACATAGAGACCTGTACTTATTAGCAGCGGTAACACTTTTCCTGCTAAGCCGCTGGGGTTTAGGTCCACAAGGATTAAGATCAACGTGGAACCAAATGATCTGGCCATGGAAGCAGCTTGTTGCATTTACTAATGTGACCATCATGCAGCAGCGAAGGTTCGATATCCATGTCGGTCGTAAGGAAATTTGGTTTCCAATCCATGATTTTTCCCACCAAAGTGCAATGATCAACTGTATCGTAGCCTAAATGCCAGTTTAATATGCCGAGTAGAGAGGGTCACTACTAAAGAGAAGCTTGTTCTAGCCCAGTTTAACCTAGATAAAAACTTGTTTTCCATAAATGTTAAAAATCAACATGGTCAATGATCATAATGATTGCCATTTCACAAATTAACCGAACTTAGAGCAGCAATTAATAAACTTTACTGTTAACGACCTAGGGAAGCACGGTTTGCAGAAATGTTTAAGGTACAATGTTGCACTCGGGCATACACGGTAGTTCCAAAATGCCATGCGAGGAATATGAATACTCCAGGTATATGACACTTGCAATAATAATGTGGTATGCAAAGCAATATAAAATTGTTAAATTGATGTCATTATATAAAACAAATATTGGGTTATGCAATAGTAAACATAGATCACATGGTCAAATTATGACAGTTAAGCTGTTAAGGAAGTATCAAATTTTGACCTTATGATGTATTTTTACTATCACACAGGCTGTGACAGGACCCTTCTGAAGGCTATGTAAGCAAATCGGGTATAGACCTATAGCTAGGGTAGCGGATGACCTGAACTCTTGAGCTGAATTCTGAAACTTGTATAGGTTTAATCAACCACTCTTAATTTTGGTTCTTGTATATTCGACAGAGTATACACCATCTCATTATCTTTCGTTGACAACATTGGATTTGAATTCTGAAGAGTAATAGCAAAAGCTTAACATTTAATGTCAAATGTAGGCCTTAATGTTAACATGTGTTAGTGCCTGTTAAGGTTCAGGTTGGAGTTCCGCTTCCCGTACTTCAAAACTTACTCCAAAAGAAGATTTGAGAACCTACATGAAATACATATAACATGTTGTACGGCAACCACAAACTTGCAGCGTAACCAAGCATTTGACTTTCATTCTGTGTACGTGTCAGCCACATCTATTTTATAGATTGGTCTTTGCCTTTAACTCCGTCATCCCCAGAAGTAGGACTGCAGCCAGTAGTAGCGGAGTGAACATAATAGGTCTATGTGGATACTGGAGATTACTGAACTTACTCCAACTCTCCAAGATATTTAGCCTTTCTCTGGGCCTTTCTAAACGAGAAGTAAGGAGATAAGCCTTGTGGCTTGTTAATGATATCTGATACATGTAGCTTTGATCCATCTTGCAAACCATGGAACCTTATTAAGTAGTTTGTGTGACGTCACAGAATACCTTATTTAGCATTTTGCGAGCAATTCTGTGACAGCAAAAGACCTTAACATTGTCCAACGAATTCCTCCAACACCTTTGTTCTCCACGTACTTGTGCGGTCGGTCGTGGCTTAAAATGCGAAAGAAAGCATATATGATTAACATAACATTTCGAAAAGTCTGTACAGTCTCCCCATGGCTCTGTCGTTTTGCTCGCATCGATAGAGTCCGTCCCTTTTCGAGAAGAACATGTCCACTACCAGACACACATTTGCGATCGCAGGAACACCCAGCGACTCTGTTTGTGGATCTTTGCGTTTGGCATCTGCACTGGCAAGATGGAGAACTACCAGAACAACTTCGGCATCACCTGCAAAAGACGTACAAAATAGTCCAGTTAGCTATTAACGCCAAATTGTTCGTTTAACTCGGAAGAGGATAATCGTGTCAAACACTGAAAGTGCTACTCCGTGAGGTGGATTTATTTGCACACAGTGTTATTTCTGCGTGTAAGGTAAGAATCTTTTGATTTGGATAGAATACTTATATACGATGGTCCATTTCACAAAGCTTTTCGACATGTTCCCACCATAAGTCGTAACTTCAAACGAAGTTACGATAAGGCCATTTCACGGATAAATTTTACATTTGATAATTATATTGGTACGCATCGTAACAGTGTTGAAAATAAGAAAAGGCCACGGGCCATTTGGGCCCTTGCTCTCAAATCTTTAGGGGCCCTCGCCATTTTTCATGGGCCCAAACAAAATAACCTCAATTTTAAGAAAAGGGATGTTGTGGTAGGATGGGTTCATTTATTAATAAATTATAAAATATTACTTAGTTTTGCAAGTTAGAGCAAAATAATAAATTAACTCTAAACTTGCGAAAACATTGACCAACTGCATCATTGTTTTTTTAGTTGGAAATTGTGTAACTTTGTCAAATCCCAACGGGTTGGTGCAGCGTATCTTCCCTTGCCTTTCACCACAGAAAATTCCAACTAAAGCCAATAGGAATAGCCATGATAGCATTTGCTGCACTCCAATCTTCAAGTTCAGTCCAGCCCCACCCTGCCCATCTAATACTTTTATTTTTGGAATGGACCAGAATAGACATGATATGATAGAGTAACCTGGGGTCTAGCTCTGGCCCGTTTTTTTTGCCGGATGTATTAAACATTTTATTGGTGCCAAAGTTAGTTTGATCATCGGATAGGTACAATTAATGATAATTTTTGACAAAGTAACCATAATTTTCATGGGCCAAACGGGCCCTTAGTGCAGTTTTTCAGCAGGCCCGCATTGATTTTCAGGGGCTATGGGCCCAAGGGCCCGTCTTTCAACACTGCATCGTAAGTAATAGGGATTGCAGAAGCCCGGTTACGAAGCAGCTTTACGAAGTACTCTTGCAACACATCGTCAAATTGTGCCGAGTGAAGACGGTATGCCTGCGCAGACAAAATGAGGATGCAGGTTATTTAGAGGGGTGAACACTTGTGTTAGGGGTATTGTCCCTGGCTCCTCTTCCTTGCTACTAAATGCATGTACCAATGTCCCTCTTTGTGACGTCACAATGACGTCATAATCTCAGGAAGTTTAAATTTTTTTTTGTAGTACATACTTGCGGAGAATAGGCCGATTTAATTTTAAGCCCCAAATCGTACAAACAAGATAAATTGCCCGTTTTTTGCATTATGTGTGAAGAAATTGATCTTCTTACCTCCTTAGCAAGTTTCATGCTTATATCTGTAATTTTTTTTTTTCTCGAAAGGATCAAAAACAGAATCTCGGGTGTTGCACCAATTCCCCTATACCACGGAACTTTAACGACCTATACCACCAGAAGTGTATGGGACAAAATGTTTTAACTAATACGAACGCAAAAGATGGTCCTGCAGTAAACCGAAGCAGTTTGAGTTAGGACATTCCATTTAGGGCGAAGTTTTTATAGGGCGACGGCTGACTATACATGCATATAGAAAGCTGCATGGAAAATTGATTTTTCCTGTATTTGAAAAACTAGTTTCACTTCGGAAAGAATGTTGTATTGTAGCACCACCCTATTCGGCAGCCACAACAGAATAAACTGCATGTTGTTGGATGTGGTGGCAGAATACTGAATTCATCCCTTCACTTCTTAAAACAAATGTAGGCCTAATACAAAAAAATCGGCTTTGAAGTTTCACATTTACGACGCACTGTATACATGATAAAACACGTTGTGGAATCATAGGGTCACCGGCATCGTTCCTGATCGGGCATGTTTTTTTTTAATTACCTATTATCATTAGGGTGCTTAGTTTTGACACCCTACTGATTTTTCTTTTCGCTGTATCCCTAACGTTCCTTAATGCCATTTTTTGTCACTTCAAAAGTTTCCAAAATCACGGAACGGACCCCTGCCTTGTTTTTAGGGAGAAATAGCCCCTAGATCTAACAAGAAAAATATCGCTTCCTCTCCGCGGTGATCGTCAGGTTGGTAGTCATTTTCCGAAAAGGACGTCAGGGATATACTCTAAGGAAAAACATGCGACTTAAAACCTATTTTTGTTCTCTATCCCAAGAATGAAACCCTCAAATATGATTCTTAAAAATCTGAGAATCAAAAAAAGGTTATTAATAGAAAAATGAAAGGTGCTACACAAAAGTTAAAGAACTATTTTTGGTTCACTCAAGAACGTTACGGGGTTCCATATAGAGGACAAGCTTCAACACCTTTTCGCACCTTTTTTCTTATATACCTTTAATCCCAAGCCAACAGGAAAAATCTTATGAAATTGTATGCAATCACGCACCTTGTTAATGTACACGCCCTCTACACGGAGCATAATGTCGAAATGCAATTATTACAAACTCATCAATAATTAAACTCATATACAACATTTAACAGCAATCTTGCAAGTATAATTTTATGCGTGTCCTTGGAGAAATATAACCTACACCGGTAAAACTACAACTGAAAAATTAAGGCAAAAACATGCACAGAGTGCTACAGGTTAAAATAGAGTTGACGTCACGGTTAGGGCAGATGAAGGGGAAACCCCTTGGAATCTCGACAAATTTACAGGTTTTTATATCAACAACCCCCTTATAAGAGTGATAATTGCATTCTTATGTGTGTATAAATAAAGGAAATACGGTATCGTAAACCGGGTTTCATTTTCAGTGTTGCATGGCATAGTCTTTACAAAGTGTCCAAGTACATGCAATGTGACCCAGAAAATGCATCACTTGTTACAGCTATGTTTTAAAAAGTGGTAAGCGAACATAAACCAAAATTTCCTGATGTAGTTATTCATCCAGTTGTCATTCAATAAATCGTAAATTGTAATATAACAATACTGACTTAAAAATTTTTAAAGTTACTACGTTGCCTCCAGAACCACTGGACTTCATCAGGTAAGTGGATTGGTCATGTGACAGACGACGAGGGATCCCCTTCATTGCCCCGTCCCTTACATGTGATAGGAAAAAACGTAGCCCCCCTTATAGTGGTGGCTGTTGGATTCTTTAATAATAATAATCAGTTTTTTATATAGCGCTTTATTACTGTAAACAGTCTCCAAGCGCTGTTGCCTATTATTATTACGCCGCCATTAGGAAATCGTCACAATCATTCGCTTCATCTAGCGCACATCCCTATCAGCACTTTGTAATATCCCCCATCACATGACAGTTCCCCAGAATTTCGCTTGGGTCGGCGAGGCAATTGAGATTAAGTATCTGGCCCAGGGACACAAACACGTTGGTCACGGCGGGGCTCGAACTCACGCCCTCACGAGTCCTACACTTTTCCACTGGACCACACGCGCTATCCCAGATTGCCTCACGCACACCTCTTTCGAACCAACGTTCTCTATCCAGGATGAGTACTTCCTCTAGATCAAAGTTATGGCCCGATGTTTTGATGTGATTGAAAACCACAGAGTTCTGTGCTTCATTAGAGCTGGGCCTGCGATGTTGGTAAACCCTAGCTCTAGGGGATTGCTTGGTCTCACCAATATGATTCCGTACAATCCTTGTCCGCACAGGTACAAATCCTTGTCCGCACAGGTCGTTAAAATAATTCTTTCAAATATAGGCATGTTACTTATTCTGTAGAGCTCTTTTACATGTTAATCCCCGCCATTTAATAAGCACCCCCATGACCACACAAAAGTAATTTTAGGGTCTTAATTTTAAGGCGTAGATTTATGCCATATTCGCGGACCTTTAAAGGTGATTCGCCAGAGAACGTATAGGCCCTTAATGTGCATTTAGTTCATCATGTAAGAGAGGTCATCGCCAACATTGCTTATTTCCAAAATTTCATTTGAATCCGCTAAGTATTTTAATATGAACGGTAGTTGTGTCAGATAATTTCAGGTAACCGTAAACAATCCATATTTGTACTTGTTTGTAGTATCTAAATATGAAAGAGTTCAGCCCAAATATTTTGAAGATGAAATTAGCAAGCTTTCTAACGGTAACAAAATTTTGGGTTTAATGGTTCGAGTGGCCGTGGAGTCGAAGCTGAGCATCAGGTAGTGCTCCCTTATTTTTTAATTGTCCTACGCACTACAGTTTATGACCCGAAACATTTTAATGAGAATTGACACCAAGCGCATGGTTCGCACCATACCACCTGATCCTTGGAGTTTGACGATCACGGCTATATCATTCAAAATAGAGGTCAACTTCATAATTACATGAATGCATAGAATTGAACAAACTCGTCAATAATACTAGTGTGTAGGTGGGGCCCTGGAAAGGAATGTGAATGCATGACTTGTGAGGTTGGTTCCGAAATGCTAAAAGAATTGTACAGTTTATAACATGTACGTCAACGGACAACAAGCTGAAGTGAATAAACCATTTATTCGTACCTTCGAAATCAACGTGTTATGGTTTTTTCCTCTAAAATTCACCTTTGCTTTTTATACTGTATTGTTATGCTCATTATGTATTTGAGAAGTCTCTCTCTCTCTCTCCCCTCTCTCTAACAGAGGTGTTACTTTATATTTTCATGGAGGCTGGGAGGCAGATAAAGGAAGATCTATAACAGGATTGAATCCGTTTTCCAAACCTCTCTACATTTACCTTTCTCATGAGGGAGGGGACAAGAACGAGATAGGGTCAGGGACATGTCACCCCTCCCTTTCATTGGTTAAACTACTGCACTCAATTCATGCACTCTGTTAAAACACATGTTATGTAAACCGATCAGGCAGAAAGCATTTTTGTGATACTGAACTCAACAGAACCTTAGTCGGAAGTTACGGTCAAACTCTCACCTGTTCACTATCCCAAATAGGGCTACAGAAAATGTTCAATCACGAACGTTGCCGGTGACTATGAAGTTATAGGGCTACAGAAAATGTTCAATCACGAACGTTGCCGGTGACTATGAAGTTAATTCATAACTTTACGGAAAAATATTTAACATTCGGGCAAAAGCTCCTTTTTAAAAACGGGCAATTATTTACTTACTGCTGTTTTTTTAAACGGGAAGTTAATTTACTTACTGCTAATTCCTTCCATAGCATTTTCAATATCTCTGACGTTGTCACTCCCACTGCGACAAAGAACTATTGTGAGCATGTTGTGGTCCTCGGCACTAACCCACTGCTTTAACTTCAGGTCTACACCTTTCGCCGCCATGTGCGCCTTCATCCGTTCCTGTAATATTTCGTCACAGTCGAGGAAATTGCCCAGAGTTCGTATCAGACAGGTTACTGTGTAATCAATGAAGAATGCAAGAGAAGGGGGTAAACTTTGGACAACTGAAAAGGTTTTTTTTAGGTGTAGAAATATAGGTCTGCAACACGGTGGATGTGCCCACTCTGGGTTTGAGGGTTAACACTTCAGCCATTTGATAGTGTTTTTGTGGTACAGTAAAACGGGTTACCTATCTAGGATGACATCTTAAAGATATCAATCACTTTGATTATGTTGCGATATTTAAACTACTCTGAATGGATTATCGTGATATACACAAACATTACAGCTCTTGACTATGTGTAATGAATTTTGCCATTTTGGATCCATCTTGAATGGTTATTGATTTGATTGCCAAATTATTGAAAGCTATTCATTATAATGGTCTCATTATTTTTAGTAATATACCAAATTTCCAATTCTATGGTCAAAGTAGAAAATATGAGATTTTTTGTACTGGTGACCATATTGAATCACTTAATTATAGTTAATGAATCATTTTTACAGATCACAATGGGTGTTTTGACTGGTCAAGTAAAATCACAACTTTTGATCAATCAACAGATGAGTTTTTTAGTGATTTTGGGTGGCCATTTTGGAATTTTGCGTTTCTTTGAAAATGCTCAAGGTTTTTCGTCTGGCACCCATCGGATTCAGATTCAGCAGGAAAAACTGGTCTAGAAACCGTTGAAAACATAACAAGGTCACATGGTCTGAGCCTGTACTAACATAACTGTCTCCAAATACCTACACAATTGGTAAGCACATTGTGTGTAGATGTTTTACTGTTATAAATGCTTTCTGGAATGTGTAACAGGGGAAGACGTTGGAATGTTAGGCGATACAACAGATGCATATTGGCACAATAGATCTTGGGCTAAGCAGAGGTTCTATAAGATAATCATTTGGCCAGTATTTCTTCCTCAGTGTTAACATGGTTAAGAATTACTTTTTACAAATAAGATTTTGGCTAGCTCTGTCTCTAGCTTGTTAACGCTTAACTTACAACAAAAATAACTGAGCAGTTTTAGAAATTATTTGTCTAAATACTGACAAGCAAAGGCTAAATTAGAATATACATTGATTGAAGGTTTCTTCTTTCATTTGAGCCATTAGTCGAGAATTTGAGTACAAAATGACAATCCGGTGGTTCAAAGCCCGAGGACCCCGTTTTCAAAAATGACATGACAACACAATTGAATGAGCTCAAGCTGATACTTGACTTCTTCTTATCGTGCCCGAACACGGTGGTTCTAAAATGTGGTCTTGCCAGAGATGGGTACAGTGTCTGGCTGCTTCACTGAATTCCGCACGGTCCTCTGAATGACACCCACGCCCCCGTGCATTATTGCTCAACAAGTGGGCGATCAAGAGATGTTCAATTATCTGTGGTGCTGTTCCACAACCACAGGCAGGTCCTGATCTGCTTCCAGGTAGCCCCCACTTCTGCAAGGAAACCTTTGATCGGCCAATTCTGGTTCTCAATCTGTTAAAACCTCCGCCTTCAGCTGATGAGGAGTCAGCTCCATGTTAAGATACTCACCAGTTCATATCATCGATGTTACTTGGTTATAGAGCAGTCTTTCTATCCACAATGTGACTCTCTTAAACTCCTTAGAGATTGTTCCAAGGGGTTGGACTGTGCTTAAGGAACTCTGTCTCGATTTAAGGCGGTTAGCAGAAGGTCTCAGCCGGACATAAGGTGCGTCACATTAGATACTTGGCAGCTCGCTCGGTGTATGCTCGTTACACTACGACGGATATCTCCTGGAGCAGTTTCCTGCTAGGATTTAGTTCTCTGTTGAAGTTAATACTTTGACGATCCACAAGAAAAGAAAATTCCCAGAACTTAGCACTTCGATAGGCACTAACTCACGCCAACGCAATGAAACACTTACACAAAGTCCATTAAAATCTTAAAATTTCATTTTAAAAATTGGACTTTCACCTTGAAGCCAACCTGCTTGCCCATTGCTTCACATTTGGTACTGAATTTATCTCTCTGAAGAGGAAAACTTCAGTAACAAAATGTATATTTCTTTTTCGGTGTTGCTTGACATTCTATCGTACAATATCTATACAAAAATGGCCAGTTATTTTTGTTGTTAGGTTTACATTTGGCCTACATGGTTATGCATCGTCCACCGATACCGAAGTCCCTCACTTGGTTACAGGAAGGTGTTAAAATAAAGATATAAATATGTAGCACGCGAGCTTTGGTGTCACTCCGAAATTCATCAAACTCATAATGCAAAATAAAAACCTGAAAATTATGTATGTGTGGTGTGTGTGTTCGTTAGAGAGAGTGCCCCTGGATTACGACCTCTGGCGCGACCTCACCAATTTTTACAGGTTTGTGTTTATTTAGTGGTCACAGAATAAATTGTATTTGATATTAAAAATGAAAAGAAAAAAACAAAGGATAAGCCGTAACTTATTCTGCTAAAAAATAAATACGGAATGGCCAAAATGGTGTCTGACACATGAAATAGATATAAAGATGCATTGTGGTGTGATCGAATCGTAATTGAGAAAGTCCTAATCTTACCTTCTAGTTTTCATGCCACTACACTAGGCTTTCGAGGTATTTTGGCATACTGTGAGTGAGAAGTAACCAAGAACGGTTGACCGTAACAGACCAGTGGTGCGCTTCCTAATTAGCTGTTTAACTTCACGCGTTTTAGGATTGTGTCTGGGGACTCGCACACCACGACTCGATTGTGTATTATCAATCAGTAATGTAATAACGTCTCAACGTTGTGTTTATCTTTCATTTTTGGTTAGCAAAGTATTCAGTCATGCCCTGTGCGACATGTCTGTGTTCCGAAACCTTACGGTTCACTGAGAAGTGCCCGTGCCTATTTCTTTGTCATGGTTGATTCATATAACTTTGACCTGATGCTTTTTTTTCGCCCGTAAATTATATAGGCGATTTACCTGCTGCATACATAATTGTGACTATTTGTGTTAGCAGTGCTCGCAATGCACGACGAATTCTCTTGGCAACGTGTACTTTGTCAAACACAAACCGTGGACTATTAAAAATCATTCACATTTGCGGAATCTCAAAACTGATAGTATGATAATGGGAATGTCCCATGATAGTTTGATAATGGGGCGCATCATCATGTACTGCGATTGTTGGACGTTGGTACATGTGCGTATAAACTCCATGACCTTCCAAGTGCCTATTGCGCAAGTGACCCCATTTGCAGTTACCCCCAAGTTACTCCCCCCCCCCCCCATGAGTGACCTAAATACAACGTGCGTGAACACGAAAAAAAAAAGATATGTTTTGCATATATTTCCTTATTGCTACAGTACAAAGACCGATCCAGTCGACTAATCGATCTCCTTCAGATTTTGGTAGACGTTTCATAGTCCCGAGTATGCAAATGAGATATTGCCTAAGATTCCGTCAAGCGTTGTGGCACACAACATATTACAGCGCATGACGGAATCTATTGTAATACCCTCATTTGCATTCTTGGGACTTTATATGAAACGTTTACCAAGATTTTGCAAACAACGCCAAATAAATTGGTTATACCAGCAAGTGCAAGCCGATAAAATTTTAAGAATTCGAGAATCCCCCTCCACCCCCCTCCGGCGGTGCGTCAAGGCCAGATACGCCTTTGATGAACCCCTTGTTTGCTTTGTGTGGGACCCCAGACGTTCCTTGTTGAGTGCGTCACTGTGCTAGAACAGGTTGAACTTAACCACAAGGGTAGCATTTTAACGAAGTTCACCTGTTTTAACTATACGTAACACCTTTGGCCAGAACAGTTCATACCATGCTAATGTTTTACATTTTTGTACTCTCGATTCAAGCAAGTGGTAAAGCCCAGGCATTGATTGTGTGGACCGCAAATTAGTAAATGTTTGTTTCGATCTATGGTTAATCCCCCTAAATGGAAATGGATAGTTTCCAAACACATTTTCCCAGTTGTGTGTTGATACATATAGGCCTGCATAATTGTGACACTTGCCGGTGACTGAGTAACATAATATTTTATGAGGCCTAACACTGTATACAGAAAATCCCTGGGTGCAAAGCCGTCTTTTATCTGTGCTTTTGTATCGTAGTCTTCATAGCTTATAGCTTAGTCCTAGTACATGTACTTACTGTATGTAAAAAGTGCCGTACTCAATGTAAATGAATCGTGTACTAACAAGTATAGAGAGACATTCACATTTTTGACACTGTACAGGATTAAAATTAACAAGATATTAATCTGGGATTAAACGTCTAACTACGATTTCTAACCCAGCACATCCTCCTTATTCAACCTTCTACCTCTGTAAAAGGGAAGATCATCTGGGCCCAGTCTTTCTCCGATGTGCCAATAAATAATAATAATAATCTGTATTATATATTCTATTTTTTTATCAACATCTGTGATTAAATGTGATTTATTTTATCTATAAGAAGGTATAAACTTAAAATTCATTAGCTAAGGAGAGGATTCGATTTGGCATAGTCAGGTGTGGTGCAGAATAGCTTTCTATAATTGTTCTATTATTGTATACTTTGGTAACCTTTCTCTTTGCAGAACGAATAAAATAAGTTAGTTGGTATAGTTTGAGCAAGTCCTTCTTCATGCAGAACGAACAAATAAACTTGATCACTTTGTTGACAGAAATTAGTGCGTAAGATTCGTTTGATCACTTACTCATGTAGGCATTTAACTTAAAAAATTTGTGTCCGCAAACTCAGTTTCAACGCAAGAACAGGGAAAACTTAAGCCTGGCGCCATATGAAAGTTAAAACACTATATACCACCTAAAATCTAAGACTCGGTTCAGCTAGTGCCAGAACCACGTCGTTACCATAGACAAGAGCAGGTCCTTTGGTTGATGGGTGCTGTGGCGGAGGAGAATGGAGTGTGATCATATGTTGGGTCCCTTGCAGATGCACTGTAAACACGTACATAACCTTGAAGCAGTGACTGTTAGTGTCCTTTCCTCTTCGCTTGACTACTGTGGTAAACCATTGTCAGTCAATTCGTAAGCGTCGAACATTTGTCTTACGTCCATTGTTTTTGGGCCTTCTTCCTTTTGATTCCTTCCCTCCATTAGACTTTTCAGCTGTCTTAGATTTCTTTAAATTGTCATTTTAAGTTCTCAGCAATGCAAGCTCTTCCTCCAACGATTCTACGGTTTTATGGTTGGTGCCATTGTCTCCATTCGTGAGTCCATTTACTGTCTGATGCTTTTGCAGTTCGCCTTTGAGTTCTCCGTTTTCCTTTTTCAGTTGGTCTACTTGCAGTCGAAGAAGTCTAAGGGCCGCCGTTCTCACGGCGTAGTTCGTAATACATCAATTAGAGTCTTTGCAGGGGTCACGAAGAGTGGGCAGGGTCATGCGCGCACTTTCGGCAACCTGTAAAGATATTGTGTATATGGTTATTGTTCAATGATTGCTCGGGTTTTTTCAACTTGTGTGCTGAACATTGCTTCCTAATTTGATGTAAAATACCTACTAAAAAGCAATGTGGTGTAGAACTTTATTGAAAGGCGCCTTTGAATCATCATTTGTAGCATATAAAATTCATCTCAAACTTTTAGATTGAATCTTGTCCATGATCATAAAGAGGAGAGGGGCTCGGAGGGGCCATTGTTAAGCGTAACATACCAGAGTTATTCGTGCAATTTGGGGGTGTCCTGCGGGCGATTTAAATTTTACACTTGTACTTTTGCCATGGCTTCTTGCCATTAGACATCTAGGGTGTCTAAATTTAAACCAAACTTGGGTGAGAAAAATGGCTGGGAGCTATAACTCGAAGATATCACAAATTTCAAAATTAAATTATTTTAAAGAAAACTTGGTCATATCTGATGATTCCCTCGCTCAGGCACAGGCACATAACCCATTAGAGTCAAAACGTTCGAAGGGGATATTGGTATTAAGGGTGAAATATGTTTTTTAAATAAAATATTTATCATTTGATAAAACAAATTAGACATAACAACATAATCCATAATCAATCAAGCTGTCGTTTGCTGTCAAATTGTGAAAATCTTCAAATTCTGCCTCTGCCGGACAAATTACCTGGATAATGTTGCTGATTATATGACAATGCACACATGTAAGGCTTTTGACAAACGGGTGCATATGGGTGTTCAGCATTTGGGGTCAAAGGTCTAAATGGCGATTTGGGATTTTAGCCTAGAAATTTTCAAAATGCCTCTTCTACTACAAATAACGTGGGACAGTGTGCTCTTGTTAATCGCACACATGAGAGTCGGTGAGTTTTTTAAAATGAAATTGACATGTATTGAATACTCGTAAATTATTTTGGGGTTATTTTGAAAGCAATTATCGTTTGTTTTTATGACCATACAACTTGGTTTGATTTTCATTTTTTAAATTTATATTTCTATTTTGAGGTGGAGAAATATTGCACCCCATTAGCACATCTTCACACAGGAGAAAGTTTCTACTCACTACCAAAAACAAAAAAAAAAAAAACCATCATTCTAGGTCTTCCGGGCACCAAGCTATACCTAGTATAGTATGTATATTACAAGGAAAAAACGTCTGGACCGTTTTCACAAAGTCACCACTTACACTTAAGGGTTCTCTTATAAGTAAGCAAAACATCTAAGTGAAATCCTTAACTGTTGCTCAATTTTTACTCTGCTACATACAGTGCATATTTTTAACCATTTATGTATCGCCATGCTGGTTAGGAAGCATATTTTTTATCGCAAAATAGGTGCATAAAATTTGTCCTTATTCTATCCACAGGGTAATTTTTTACCTTTGTATGGAAGCAAATCAATCATGAAAATTAGTTTCAAAAACTTGTGCCATTTAAGGGCACCTTTTAAAGGACCTATGATTGTGGTCCCTAGAGTTTCCCTTAAATCATAGGAGTGTTAAGGTAATTCCCTTATAAAATTAAGCACAACCCTTAAAATTTGCCATATTAGGGAATCGCTGAGCAAATTACCACTTAAGTGTGCTTGTGAATAACCGGCCCTATTACACAAAGGGCACACGAAAGTTGACAACTTTGCTATTAGAGATAGGGAATTTTATGATTCAACTAACTTTGTAAGTGAATCGCTTAACACTCCAGTATTTATGGGCAACTTTTAAGGGACCGCATAGGTTCCTTAAATTGCCCCCCTTAAATGACACAAAGTGTTCTCTAAAACTAATTTTTTTTATAGTTGAGTGGCTTCCAAAAACACAGAGTTAAAAACTGACATTGTGCTAGAATAAGACAAATTGTATGAAGTATTTTTTGCTATAAAAATGTCTAAGTAAGCACATGGACAATACATAAATGGTCAAAATGTTGCAATTAGCAGAACAAAAAATGAGCACTAGTTTTTAGGGTGTTTTTAGGGGTTTTCCTTAATGAGGGAACTCTTAAGTGTATTTTTACACTTAAGAGTGTGCGTGTGAATATGGGCCCTTACCCTTATCAAACCGACTCAGTAACACAGTTACTAAGGCTTGTGCGTCTTGAGCACAGATTAGTTGTAGGTAGGTTTGCAATTAATTGGGCTTGGGTAAAATAATTAAGGGGGGATGTCCCGCCAACCCAACAATCAAATGTAATTAAAACATAAATTTGACCCAAAAATTTGGAAACGTTTCATGTCAGGTCTCAAATATGTATATGTATAAACAAAAACATTAAGAAACGTAAAAATGTTTTCAGAAATGTCTTCGAAATACACGAAGGCCCTACATTGGGATATCATAGACATTTTTTTAATGTTATTTTGGTTAACTGGAAGCAGACGACTTGTTACAACATCAGGAAACAGAAAAGTAGAAAAAACAGACATGTTGTTCGGGATGAATTTGGTAGCACAAGGGAATCATTATTAACAATATGCCAAAAATAAGTCCAGAGGGGACCTTACTACTGGACGTTTGAATATGGATCTTGTTAAAACTTTGACATTCTTTCTCAATTCATTATTAAAAAAAAAATAAGTACAATGAAACAAGAAAAACGCTTCATAAGCGCTTGGGTATATTTGCTACCATGTTGCATGCACGTTGAGTTTGTGATTGCAAAGCTCTTTGGCATATACTCGACCAGCACTTCTGAAATTCTGCACTGACTACACCCACAATACACAAAAGTGCCAAACTGTACTTATATGTGGGACTTCTGACTCTGAATACCTTTGTACGTGGGAAGTACATGCCATTATAGTATATTGTTCATGTCTTTACACGCATTAACTAGTTAAAAAGGGCAATTGAAACGAAACGAAGTTCGGACCTACATGTAGGTACACATGAGAAAAACTGTCGGTGATATTGGCCTTTGGCTTATACAGGTTGCAGTTTTAAACACTTGTATTAAATGTTACATTATTTCAACAAGGTGATATGAATAGGGCTAAGTCCTTCCCTTACAATGTCATTACCTTACACCCCCTGTAGTAGGTAAAGCTCGTGTAGCATTGAAGACACAGAATGACACAAGATTGTAAGTTCCTAATTGGCCCGCAATCTTATGCTGTGCACAGACCCTACCCGAACTACATACTACATACTCATCAGACATACATACATACATAGCATACATACTACATACAACATACATACATACAATACACATACATACATACATACATACTCCATACCAACATACATACATACAGACTACATGTATGATGTAATGTAGCGGTTTGTATGTATATCATTATTCATAGAATGTGTTGTGTGTTTACGTTTTAAGCATTCAGTGGCATTTGTAAGGGGAGCACTACATTGATAAACTGCCACTTTGTAATCCAACATGGATTGCTTCTGGAAAATGTCATTTCCTTTTCCGTAAATACTTCTGTATGCAGAGGTAATCTGTATTTCGAAATGTAAAAACAATCTAGCGAATTTGATTAGCAGCTTGCAATTTAGGTCAAGGTTTATGTAAAGTTGTAAAATTATGCACTTTCACATATTTTGACATGACATTTATAAATGAAGCTCCCTGTATTAAAATACCAATGGGTGTTCCAATAATTTTCAATAGTTAGAGATACCTGCAGTAATTATCATCGGAAAGAGCTGCAAAATTTGATTCATTTATGGCGGATTATATTAACGTATGTTATACTTCAAAGATTGTGGTAATTGATATACTACTACTGTAATCTGAAAATGGCCCAATAGTTCATACAAAAGAGGGTAAAGTACAATCTCTTTTAAGATCCCGAAATGGATGGCTGAATTAGAAGAGATAGGCTAAGCAAACAACAAACTTCCGATGGTAGAACCATTTACATAATTGGCCTACGTGTCATTCATTTTATGCATCTAAAAGTTCGGTTTAATTTGTTATTGAGAACAATAAATACAAGCTCTATAAGGGCCCATGAGCACCCTTTGGTCCGTAAGAGAATGCTTGGCGACCCCGCCTACAAAATATGCATTGATCTGTATGCATCGTATTACTCATCACCTTTGATACTTTTCATGAACCAATGCCACGAGAACAATACTGAAATGAAAAAAAAATCTGTGTATTGGCTGACCATACAAGCATTTACTCAGTACTGCAAACTATGCACATAGGCTACAGCCATCGTGAATGATAGTGAAGCACAGGGCTACATATTGCATGTTAAAATGTAAAGTCAGTATTTGAAATAAGTATCATGACACTTTTGATCGATTGACAGGCATGTAATATTGTAATTTGTATGTGCAATACATGATTGTTAAGGACATGAACAACAAACGAATTGTTCATATATTTCACCCGCGGGCGTGGCTCCGAGTTTAGAATCCTTTTAAAAAATCAAATATCCACCGGGATGTCCACGTATCTCTCATGTTTTTGTTTATAAACACATTATGATGTTGAACTATATAAGATTGTTTATTATCATGTCAAATGGCCCATCCATTATAGCACTCACCTTCAACCTCTCCAGTAGTGTGGGCACATCTTCTTCAAGTTCCTCATCTGTTTTGGACCTTGGCGACATCTCAGGATGATGCCCGTTGTGGGGTTCGGCATCTTGAAGTACATATTTATTTTTGGATCGCGATCGACGGATCGTGAGCCACCCTAATGTCCTATGTTTTGATTTAGTTTTCACTGGAACATGCTGCATCGAATTTGTTGATTTCTCACCCGACGCCATGATTGTGTATATGGGCGTTTTAGCTGTACGGTCGGAGTGCGTGTGGGGGTATCATGAATGGGTGGGCCATATTATTGTCAACCGCCATCGCATTACTGATTAGTCACCGGTATTTAGCGTAAGGGGGTCGTTCTTAATCCCGCATGTATTGGGAACACCAGCGAATGCTTTCTGTTGACCTTGGGATTGTTCCATTAATTTAGAATAGTGTCATTTGCGGCATTGCAAACGTACAGTCACGTTTGGGACGTAACAGTTCACAGAGGCAGGTCAATTGGAGCAATACAAAATGGTCATCTTAAATTGAACATTATTTAAAACCTGATGTATTACTTTTACTAAAGCTTTCACACATTCTGCTTTGATCGGCCATTGAATAACTCAAAACAACCAGACAGAAATCCTCATGGAATATAGCCTACAAAATATTTTTTGACTGCCCAACCTCAGGTCCGATAATTCGAAAATTAAATTTCTACCTGATCCTCATTTCTCGATTTTCAGAAAAGTCTCACTCTTGAGTTCTCACTCTATATCCCCATTTTTTCGAAAAGTAGAATTATTCATAAATTGGCCATTTCAAAACAATCAATCAAGAACATGTAGGATACGAGGTCATATTGTGCATATTGCCTGTAGTCTTTAATGTTACATCAATGTTTAAAACCTACCTTCCTATACCATTATATTCATTAAAATGGACCCTTCATCTTCGTATTCCTTCGTAATAACGAACACATTTGAACATAAAAAGGGCCTGTCATTAGTAATGCAAAATGAACAGTAAGGTGATTTAATATTACACACGCACACACACATATACACGTCTATATATATATCATATATATAATATTATATATATTATATATATATATATATATATATATACCCCCTAGCTCTCTCTTCTTATCTCTCTCTTCTATCCTCTCTCTCTCTCTCTCTTATCGCTCTCTCTCTCTCTACTCTCTACTCCCAATCTTCATAGTTAGACTATCTTTTGAGAATAGTGCTCATGCCCATATATTCATAGCTATTACAAAAATATTCCAGTATATCATCCAGGATAGAAAGTCGTATATATATATATATAATATATATATGGGGTTCCCCCAAAAAATAAGTTCCCCTAAAGTTCGAGGCTTTTGTTGCATACTTCAACTCAGAACTTGAGTTTGAATTTTAAAAAACTTTTAAAGAGAGGAAAGTTGGCTCGCTTCAAAGTGGTTGCTTTTCAAAAACACTTTTTGCATCACACACACTCCCTTTTTTTCCAAAATGATGTTTCAGAAAAAGTGGCACTGTATTCAAAGTTCTCAGTAAAGTTAAAAATTATCTTACAAAGCAACGATTTATTTCCTTTTCTTTATAGTCATTGCGGTCTGACGAATGTAAACAATAACAGCAAGACAAATATGCAGACAAACAAACAAACAAATAATGAAGATGAAATTTTGTGTAAACAACACCAGTCGAAATGTGAAGCAGATTTACATATAAAGGAGGAGCTACGTTGGCTAACGTGTTGGAATTGTCCAGGAAGCATGGAACCACAATTCATCAATAGAACATCAGCAAATTGTTAAACAACGTGGACGACACTACAATGATATCACAGTGCAGATGTGATTTGCAGGCATTTCAAACATTACCAACCACCCAACCTCTTTCTTTCATAAAAGATCAATAGAAAAATGACGTTTATTTGATACTGATAATTTAAGCTAACATTTTCCAATTGTTTCTTGCATATTTGTGCTTGTTTGTTATTTGTTTTCCTATGGGCGTCAATGTTTTATTCTTTTTATTTTATATAGGCGTGTCCAAAGATACACTGTTTAGTAATAATAAAAAAAATATAATCCATCATAGTCCAATTGTTTCAAACATTCTATATTATTATAATTTAATAGTCAGTCAATGGGTTCTAACACATAAAATCACATTACTGCAGTTTCATTTATTACTCTTCAGAATGCGAATGTT
Organism: Ophioderma brevispina; assembly: GCA_023653785.1. Classification (NCBI taxonomy): domain Eukaryota; kingdom Metazoa; phylum Echinodermata; class Ophiuroidea; order Amphilepidida; family Ophiodermatidae; genus Ophioderma; species Ophioderma brevispina. Next base: position 35,750 of record JAMKCH010025084.1, on the reverse strand, counting down.
TTACAAAAAATTATCCTATACGTGTAACGTAACGGCGGTGGCTGCGTGTTTTGTGATTTGTTTGCGCATTTTGCGTTTAAGTAGTACGCACGCGTATGTGCATTACGCATACGCAGTCGCCGTCCGTAATTGACAAAAAGTCTTTAATTAAAGCTAATTAAAACCACCGGTTTTATAAAACGGATTCAAACACTATAATTTTGGTCTGAATATCTCAATTACGCGACTCTCCATCCAAAGGGGCGGCTTTTGATTTGTCGGGATTACTGTGAAACTTTGTCTATTGGAACTATCCGGAAAATTGCTGCATACATTTAGAATTTCTAGTACATTATATATATCAGTGGAAAGAGTGAAATATACTAATTTCATCAATATGAAATCATTTAATTGATCCGGCAGTACATACTAATACTGTTTTTGCTAATATAGTAAGATGTTGGCTACTAGGGATCACCCCAAAACCCAACCCCACCGTACGGGCTGAATAGCTCAGTTGTAGAGCAGTGGTCTCGTCGCAATTAAAGGCTCAATTACATTACAGGAATCGTGAAATAAATTTCAAAGGAATCTGCCTCTGGAAAGGCAACCCTGTTACTACTCTGGGTTTTCACTTACGATAGCTGTTTCCGATCTTCAGACGTCTCCAGCTACCCCATCAGACGTCTGAAGATGGATACCCAGCCCCACCCCAATCCAAAGAGCTCCATTGGCTAAAACACACCGACAGTTAGTGAGCGCTTTGTCTTTAAGCTTATGCTTCTTACCTACCACCCCGGAGGAGGTGCAGGATTGGACCTTTAAAACAACTAAGCATTAATAACGGCGATACAAACCCTAAAAATTATAGTTTCAGATTCTTAACTTCAGATGTTTATATACTCTAGACCAGCCACCTCTAGACATTGAACAAATCAACTCTGAAAGAAGCGGACTATATCTGCTATTTTCTAGATTGATCTTCCTAGACTAGAACAAATTTGCCCAGCCTGGCGCTATAGGCTAGCTGCTATTTTGACAATTTTTCTAGATTGATCTCCTTGAAAAATACGGCGCTATAGCAAAAAAAAATGATATTTTCGAACTCTTCTCAACAACATGTAAAACGGCGCTAATAGCTTCATATTGTCTGATTAGATCTTCTAGACGAGCAGAACAAAATTTATTTTCTAAATTGGTCCTTCTAAACAAATAGCTGGCATAAGCAAAAAAAATATAGTTACAGATTCAGTTTCGTTCGCCAAGCGGGCGTCTAGAGCTGCTATGTTTCTTTCTTTTCTTTCAATCGATCTTCCTAGACAAATAGAGGCGCTATAACAAAACACAATATAGTTACAGATTAGATTTTTGCAAGTGGCACTATAGCTGCTATATTCTAGATTTTTTTCTAATCTAGACTAGACAATTTTCGGTTTCGTGAAATTTCCATTTTCTAGTTTGATCATCTAGACATAGCTGTTTATTTTCTAGACTGGATCTTTTTAACTAAGAGTAGAAAAAGCGAGGGCGCTCTACTTTTCTAGATCATGGGCGCTGCTAGTTTAGATGTAAACCAAATTAGAAAAAAAGAGTCTGGTTGTGCTTTATAAGTCCCTAGAATCTAGTCACCTTGTCTATGTGCTACTCATTAGAAAAAATGCTGCTATAGCTGATAGATAGGTGCTATATAGCGTCTATAGATCCAACAGCTTGTCTAGTTGGTGCTAGTTTTGTAACTACAAAGTTTAATTAGTTAGTTTTCCTATTTGTGGGAGGGGTGCCTCGTTTATTTACATAGTTTACTATTTACTGTTTTACCCCTCACGCTATATGTTTTAGGGAGTGGAAACAGTCATTAAAACGAAACATAACTATCTTTTATAGTGGGGTTTCCATTTTTGAAGAAGGATAAAATTTTCTTTACATTGAGGGATGGGCAAAAACCCTTATTACTTAAACATGTTAAAAGCCTCGTTTCTATTTGAGCGAGGTGATACGTCTGTTGTAACTAAAAAAGTTTACTATGTAAGGGAGAAGTTTATTATTTAAGGGATCAAAATGAGACTTGATGCCCAATAGAGAGCAAATTACTACAACTACAAATTTGGGGGAATTTTGAGGAGGGGAAATGGTTCTTAACGAAATAAAATATAGAGTGGTGTCTCGTTTTAATTACAAATTTTACTATTTAAGAGTGGGGAAAACCAAATCAAACAGAGCGATGTCTCGTTTTAACTACAAAGTTCACTTTATCAAATAAAATAAAGAGTAATGCCTCGTTTTAACTACAAAGTTTATTATTTTAGGGATGGGAAATTGATACCTCGTTTTAACCTCCAAATTAAACAGTGAGGTCTCGTTTTAACTACAAAGTTTACTACTTGAGGGATTGGAGGGTATCAAACAGAGAGCTTTTTAACTTCAGATTTGAGGAGGGGAAATGGATCCTAACCAAATCAAATAGAGAGCGATGCCTCGATTTCACTACAAAGTTTTTACTATTTAAGAGTGGGGGAACCAAATCAAATAGAGAGTGATGCCTCGTTTTAACTTCCAAATCAAACAGAGCGATGTCTCGTTTTTTACTTCAAAGTTCACTATTTAAAATCAAATAGGGTCATGTGCCATGAGTTGGGGGTATAGGAAAAGCTGGAGGTGTTACATTTTCACAAATATTTTACAACATTTTTTAATGTATCATTAGAACCAAGAAAGGTATTAAGCTTGTGCTATGTATACTTTTGGAGATATCGCAATTTGAATGGGTCAGTGTCAGGGGTGGAGGTGCATACGGATGAGGTGCATACGGATGAGGTATGTGTTAAAGTATAGGGATTTTTGATATTCAGGGCTTTTTGCGTTTATTTTGTACCATATCTTTGTAACCCAGCCATGTATTAAGATAAATAACATCTCATTTTGTTTGTTATTTATGTGGCATTCATTTTGACCCATACAACAGTTTAAGCTATGATGATAGTTGCAATTGTACTACCTTTTGCATTGTGAGGTAGGGGTTTTTCACATACGATGCTGTACAATGTGTGTTATATGTGCTCTCCAAGTTCTGTGTGGCATAACTTTTTAAGTAATTATCCTACCCCAGCAAAAGTATACATTTTCAGAAAGGAAATTTGATGAGGAATTCAAATATGCCACCCTTTCTTCTGTAGGAGGTTGCTTTAAAAAGTTTGACTGATGTTGTCATAAAAAAGCAAAAAATTAAATACGTTTTTTTTGAACACCCTGAAGCTTCAGTAAGGCAACATATTTCATTGTTACAATTCCCTTTTTTTGAAGGCTTATGAAGTCCCCTACACATTTCAAGCAGTTGTATCAATTATAAGAATTGAAGGTAACAAATTAGAACTGTTACAAAATTGTGACTTTTTACACCAAAATTTCACTTTTCACCCTATAGGACAATTGTGGCACCCTTGTATATTAACATACAAGTTGCATATTGTCTTCCTTACATTTTAAGCTTTACAAAAATAGCATAGTTTTATAAGGTATCTGAAAAAACAATTGATGACTTATTCTCATTTAAGTGGTGAAAATGTAATATTTTGTAGTTTCAAGCATGTAACACATTTTGCCCCCAACTCATGGCGCATGACCAAGAGAGTGATGGCCTCGTTTTAACTTCCAAATCAAACAAACCGAGGTCTCGTTTATAAAAGAGAGTGATTGCCTGGTTTTAACTACAAAGTTAACTATAAAGGACGGGAAACAAATCAAATGCATAGTGATGCCTCGTTTTAACTTCCAAATTCAACACAAACCGTGTCTCGTTTAATAAAAAAGTGATGCCTTGGTTTAACTACAAAGTTTACTATAAAGGCGGTGAAACAAGTCAATGCATAGTCATTGCCTCGTTTTATAAACTAACGGCCAAATCAACATAGTGATGCCCAGGCCGCGTTTTAAACTACAAATGGTCTACCACAAGGGTGTGTGCTTGCACCTCTCCTGTTTCACCACATCATACCAACGACCAACCTAGAGTGCAGGAACCTGTCGTTTTATTTAATGCAGACGAAACTTCACGTTGTTGAAGAGAGACTCTCCAAGCTTTGGATGAACTCCTGGCCTTATTATGAGGAAAACCGCCTACGTGCAAATTCATCAAAGACACAACCGCGAAGCCAAACGGCATGCTTAAAGTTTACCTTGTCGTGGAACAACACCCCTGAGCACTGTGATCCCCCTGTCTACTTAGGTGTTACCTTGGACCGCACTGTCTCTTATAATACCCACATCGAGAAAGACGAAGAGTAAGTTGGTTCACGCAATAACATCTTTAACAAACTCACTGGCACAAATGGGTGTTCTCCCACATACCCAAAGATCGACGGCACTTGCCCTGTCTACTCATGTGCAGAGTATGCCTTCCCCTGTATTGGAAAGATCAGCCCATGCCAAGAAGCTTGATTCAGCGTTTTTAAATGCCTCCTGCCGGTTATCACAGGATGCCTCCGTTCGACACCAACGGAAAACTTATAAATCCTGCAGGAATGCTTACCACAGACATCCTTCTTAGCGTAGCGATCATGCAAGAGTGTACTGCCAAGTAAATCTAATGTGAGCAACCCTCTTCTGGACCAGGATACCTGCCTGCCAACCGCGCGTAAATCCAGAGAGAGTTCTTAAGCAAAGTCCCAACCTCTTTGAAACAGTCTCTAAGGAGGTCAAGAGAGTCGCCTTTTGGAAAGAAAGACTTGCCATCAACCAATTAACAGCTATTGGTATTGAACCTGGTGCATCTCCCCCTGGAGCTGGCTCTCATGGGCTGAATGGCGATGCCTCAACAGATTGAGAACCAGAATGGCGATCTAAGGTTTCCTTGCAGAGGTGGGGCTACCTATAGCAGATCAGGACACTAACTGTGGTTGTGGAACAGCACCACATACATGGAACATCTCTTGGTCTGCCCACTGCTGGAGCACAATGCACAAACAAGGACCTTGCGGAATTCCAGTGAAAGCAGCAGCGTTGTATTCATCTCTGGCTGGATCAATATTTGAGAACCCAGTGTTTTAACACTATAGGAAAAGAAACAAAGTTTTTGATATTTTATGGAGGGGCAAATTGAGGGAGTGAAACGAATCAATATAGATAGATGCCTTGTTTTTAACTACAAACTAAGTTTGAATATTTGCGGGAAGGAGCAAAAAAGCCTCGTTTTCACTTCGAAGTCCCGTTAGGGAAACAAAGAAAATCGGGGTTTTGTAAAAAAAATAAGAGTGATGAACTCGTTTTCAACTACAACGGCTCACTATTTGAGGGAGTGGAGGGAATCAAATAGAGAGTGATCCCTCGTTTTAACTACAAATAAATATGAGGGGGGGGGGGAAATGATCTTAACAAATCAAATACAGAGATTGCTTCGATGTTCAACTACAAAGTTTTTAACTATTTAGAGTGGGTATGAACCACTCAAATAAGAGAGTGATGCCTCGTTCTAACTTACAAGTCAAACAGAGCGATGTCTCGTTTAAACTTGACAAGTTCACACTTTTTAAAGCAAATAGAGAGTGAGTGACTGGTTTTATCTACAAAGTTTACTATTGAAGGGACGGGGAAACCAAATCAAAATACGAAGTGATGCCTTCGTTGTTTACTTCCATATAAAAAGAGTGATGCCGTCGTTTTTAACTACAAAGTTTAGTATTTTAGGGAGGGGTAAAAACCTCGTTTTCACTTTCACTTTCGAAGTCCCTTAAGGAAACAAAGAAAATCAGGTTTTTGTATGCAACAATGGAAGTGATGCCTCGTTTTAACTACATTGAGACGGAGATATGGATCTTCCAATATGTTAAATTCGAAGCCCACTCTCTATTAATGACCATCTTTAAGGGCTTTACTAGTGCTACTCTGATGCTGATCTTTGCCACGATTTTTCTTACTTTCTTTGTTTTTTTTTTTTTTTTTTTAATTTTGTACAAATATTGACTGCCAATGATGAATCTCCCAGGCAGATAGGATTTGCAATGCTATTGCCAGGTTTTGAAGCACTCTCTAACTCCGGAAAGTTGCTGAAATAATGGGCCACCCAAATGTCCAAAGGCTTGCAACATGGACACACTTCCTTCCTAGCTCAGAACTTGAAATGTCTACCTATAATCACCTATATAGTAAACAGTTCTCTTTCGACAGCATATTTCCTCACACTTACAAAGGCAGCATCACGTAATACAGCATGTTGGCGATCATGTATTGGTGAGCCACTGCCATGAGACACGCCCTTTTCTTAATATTTTTTTATTAATTATAAACAGGCTTGCGTTAGAAATATACTAAGGCCTATTACTTTATAAAAGATTGCCACAAATACCAGACCATTTTTATGCAAAATTGAGCCTCTAATATGCAAATTATTGCTACCGAGTTTTGGTTCAAACTTCTCCTACTAAAAAAAACTTACACTTCCACTTTTTTCAATTTATAGAAGTACCATTGTTGAATACCAAACAATGATTAAAATTTATAATCCTATAATCAAGAATGCAACCTATCAACTACACAAACCAAAACTCAAAGTTCAGCACTGTAATTCAATAAGACAACTAAAATGTCAATATAATAATAACAAAAAATTGATTCATCATGATTGAACGTATAATTCCGTTTTAAAGGGATTTTTATTGTTATCACTATCGCAGTCTTAGGTAACCATGTTCGCTATGCGAATAGGTCTATTTTTAATAATGACTTTTGGAAATGGTGTATTAAGTAATTAGACTGGTCATTTTGAGGTTGTCAGCCAGTGTCATTACAGTATCAATTTTTTTACACAAGTTACTCTCTGTATACACTGTATTCTTCGTGTTTGTTTCTCTTCACAAAAACGACTTAATTACGATTTATCGTTGTGTGGACATGGCTTATTGCTGAGAGGATGAAACTGTGTTCAAATTCCCATAGACAACCGGTGGCGGCCAATAAATCCCAAAGTTACCAGCGCTTACACTGGGCCAAAAGTCAAAGTGAATTCAATTGAGTCGTCATCGATTTCACTTTTTCCTGAAGTGTAAACACGCGCAGTCGTAATCGATACGACTTCAAAAAGTCGAATTCGTAAGTTGCTTTTTAGCAACTTACTTTTGAGTGAATTCGAATAAGTCGTCATTGAATTCGAAATTTTTGCAGTATAAACGAAACACTTAATCGATTTCATGTCTACTGGTCGTAATAAGTGACCCGCATCTGCGCATTTCCAGCTTATCACCAAACAATGCAAGTGTGTTTAGCAAACAACTGAGCATGAAGGTAGCGCGGTAATTCCAAAAAAATCGAACTTCGGCTTTGTTGTCTTCGTTTTCTCTCTACTTATGCCGTTAGGTTTGATTATATTTAGGCCTAATTTCACAGAAAGCTAATCACAGCCGCCGAGAGCAACCCCAATTTAGCGTCGGGCCGCCATGTTGAAGATCGCGCGAAATCTTCGTTGAACAGGAAGTCAAACTTCTCGATAAATGAGAGGTTCAACAGACGTAATTGTTTTCTGAAACCGAATTCGGAAATCGGCTTTCAATGTAAACACCTACTACTCGAATTAATTTATGCTAATCCTTCGACTTTTCTCTTGTGTAAACGTGCTATTAGACGTCATTGATTTAACAGTTTTAACGCGTAAGCGCGAAATCTTTTTTATATGTTATAAAGCAGTATTTTCTTATTCCAAAACCGTTGCAGCTGAAGAATCAACTCCACTCTATGGGGTCTTAATTGAAAAAAACTCCACTCTATGGGATTTTTGTGGGCCGCCAGCTATAGCTGGAGGACCACTTAGGTATTCGTTGTGCGTGTGTATGTGTGTGTGTGTCGCTAAAATGTTTTTTTTTTAAATTGACCTCAAATTAAAAAGTTGAAGTTCAATTGGAACCAAACTTGTGTCATATGTGCACCATGGGATCCCTCATATGTTGATGAGGTAAAACGTCATATGCCAAGGTCAAAGGTCATGTGAGGTCAAGTTGAAAAATAAGCTAAATGTTATTTTTTTAAATTGACGTTTTTTAATTGACCTCAATTGAAAAGTTGAAGTTCAATTGGAACCAAACTTGTGTCATAGGGGCAACATGGGATCCTTCATATGTTGATGAGGTCAAAGGTCATGCCTAGGTCAAAGGTCATGTGACGTCAAGTTGAAAAATAGGCTAACAATGTAAAATTGACCTACATTGAAAGGTTGAAGTTCAATTGGAACCAGACTTGTGTCCTAGGTGCACCATGGGATCCCTATTATGTTGATGAGGTCAAAGTTCATATGCAAAGGTCATGTGAGGTCAAGTTGTAAAGTAGGTTAAAATGTAAAATTGACCTACATTTAAAATTTGAAGCTCAAACTTGAGTCACAGGTGCAACATGGGATCCTTCATTTGTTGAAGAGGTCAAAGGTCACTTGCCAAGGTCAACGGTCACTTGCCAAGGTCAACGGTCATGTGAGGTCAAGCTGTACATCATAGGTGCAACATGGGATCCCTCATTTGTTGCTGAGGTCAAAGGTCACGTGCCAAGGTCAAAGGTCATGTGAGGTCAAGTTATAACATAGGCTGTGTGGCCCATGGCTTATATTCTTTGAATATAACGAGCGCGAAAGCCGAGAACCCCGAAATTCTAGTTTAATCTATTTTTTTTATGCATGAGTAACGGACGATGATGAGACTCGGGGGACGAGTTCATATTTGGGTCATGGGAACACCCATGACCGACCCACATCAAAACGCCTAAATCTTCGTAAATTTACACTATAAGTGTAATGTTTGTAATTTAACAGATTTGTTGCATTTTCTTGCCGTCAAATGGCCCTTCCTGTCGATATTTATTGAAGGTTTAACCTTTATATTGGTACTATCTTGACTTTGCCCCTGTATGGAATAATTGCGGGCGCGTTTTCATTATGATGATTCCACCCTTAGACTTTTGACTGTTTCTCGCATATCGGCCCGGTTGAAGAAGCGCCGATACGTGAGATGCCTTGCAAACGCACGCTTACTGCTTCATTAACTTATGCCGCTATTTGTTCTTATAGCTTTGATCCCAGCCCTCACTCTCACAACTAACACACATGAACGGTTTAAAGGATGGGCAGTGCCGAGTAACTTGTTGTGAAGGACTGAAATTTAGCCTAATATTTGCGGATCAGTGAACGAACATTCATGTGGCTTCAACAGGGATAGTCAGGAGGCAAATGTCAACTACTTCAGAAGTTTTGCCAAGTCTGATATTTTACATGGAACATGTATGGGAAACCATAAGGAGTTGATTTCAATCTTGTTGTCTAATTTCTCAGTGACGATTTTCATGGATTGAGGGCGCTTTTTTTTCAAAATGGCCGCCAAAATGGTAAAAAAAGCTCTAAAAAGAAAATAGTTGTGAATAAAGTGCTTCATAAAAATTTATCAAGACTAGTTTTCAATGTGGACCTTATAGATTAACCCATATTCAGATGTTTTCAGCCTAATACCAAATTCTCAAAAAACAGCAACAAGATTTTCATCAATTGAGGGGGCGTTTTTTTTACGAAAATGGCGGCCCAAATGATAACCAACTATATACAAAGAATAAAGTAGTCATGTATTAAGTGCTTCAGAAAATTGTTGAGTGTGCTTTCACATGGGATCTTGATATATACTATACGGCGTTGTTTTCAGCTCATGTCAAATTCTCATCACAGTTTGAATGTAGAGGGCACTTTTTCAAAATGGCGGCCGAAATGATAGCCAAACACCATCAAACCAAAAAACATAAAAAAAAAACGGAAAAACTCTAACAATAGAATAGTCATGATTAGGACGCACTCTTCCGCCTAAGGTCTTATTAGCTTGATCCAGAGGTTCGAACGGGGCTCAGCTAGGAGGCGCATGGCCCTATTCAAGTCCCATGCTGGGACAATTAAGCGACTTCCTGGGAGGCATCTCGTGAAACATTCTATTCAAGAGGTGAATAGACGCGGTGATCCCCTGAGAGCCATGAGGACAGAGCTGCGGCAGGGTGGCAGGCTCTCATGGAGCGTGCGCTGCCCCTTGTGAGGAAAAACTCTGCTACGTTCCCAAAAAGGCATTATATAAGGATGATTAGTTGTCTTGGCACATGCGTGTTAATTCCTGTATGGATATTGTAAGTCTTTCTCGTTGAAGGATGCCTTGCCTTTCTGCCAGGGCAGGCAGCTTTTCAGAAAGGCCTGCTGCCGGGTAGATCTGATATAAGTCATACAGGGGTCTCCTCATTGGGAGGTTAACGGTCCGCCACCGTGAGAGGAAATACAGTTTCTGGAATCACAATCTGTCTGGCCAGTGTGGGCTATTAGAAACATGTTGCATCCGCTGGATCTCGAGAGCTTTCTCCAGCACCATGGGTATCATCGCTATCGGGGGAACGCATATGACGAGACCTGTCCCATGCAGCTGATGCGTCATTGCAGTCTATGGCGAACGCCATCTAGTCCGCTCACAAGCAGTATGTTGGGAGCTGGTTGTTTCCCCGTCCTCCCCTTTCCACTGCAAAAAAGGTTGATAGAGGCAACTCGAGTCTGTTGAAATAAGATCACCTTGCACACTGTTGGGTGGAGTGCCATCCACCGAGCCCCTGACCTTGGTCGGGCAGGGATGGTTGTTCCCCTTCTCCGGCGACAGGACACCCGCTAGAATGTTGCCCGATCCCGGGAGATGGAATGCCTGGAGCTCGATCCTTGGCGATGGCACCATATCAGCAGCTTGATTGTCTGCTGACATAGAGTTCAGGCTGTGGGCACTTCCCAGGGGGCCCGTTCCCCAAACTTGTGCGTAACCCTAAGTGTATAATAACTCATGCGTATGTCCTACATAAGACCTTTTCTACCAGTTACAGTGATTGGACAAATTGGTCCACCAGGCATGACATAGTATCCACGTAGATTACAAACAGAGTTTCGGGAACGGACCCCCTGGCCCTGACTTATTGGTAAATTTTATGTAGGCAAATCCAGAAAGATACTCACAATGTTTCGCTTTCGTCATAGTTGGGAGGATGACTGATCACAACTGATCGGTAGTTTCACGCTTTCCCGCGGAGTTTGACAGTACCTCATTTCCTCGGGGCGTGTTCTAAGCAGTGAATCATATACATGACCCCTGCTTGTTTATTTAAATCCCACTACGTGAGGTTGTTGCAGCGTAGGGTGATCGTCTGGTCTTTGACCTTGGGAAGTGAGGGTGCCGTAATCCAGGCGAACCGCCCACCAAAGGTGATGCTTTGCAATGGTGCGGTCCAAAGAACAGCTGCCAATGATGCCTTCCGAGTGGGCTCCCCAGCCCCGTCTATGACGTGTCTATGGTGGGCGTGGGAAGCGTGGCAAGCTCGGAGTGAATGGTTTGAGGCCTGGCATCCACTGAGGGGCGTGCAGTGGTGGACGCTTGGATAGACGTCTAATATCCTTCGACAATCCGTATCCGCTTGGGGCTGAACTTGGATAGAACTTGGAAGCTGTATGTATCTCATATTGCTGTGAGGCTGGCGGATAAGGCCAAGTGCCGTAACCACAATTTGGCTGGAGCCTTCTGCCTGGGAGATAAACCGTTTCTGCCCCGTGAGAGAAGTACTTTCCTGGAAGCCACATCTGTCGTGTCCATGTAGGGTCATTACAAGTCATGTTGCAACCCGCTGGGATTCGAGAGCCTTTTCCAGGCAGCACTGGGTTTCAGTGCTATCGGGGAACGCGATATGACAATCCTGTCCCATCTGATCGTCATTGCGTCTAATGTCGATGCCATGTGGTCCCCTCCCCAGGACAGTAATGTCGGGAGCTGGTTGTCCCCAAGCTTCAATGTTGAATAGAGACCATTCGAATAGGTTGAAACCACCTTGCACACTGTTGGGTTGAGGTGCCATTCCACCGACAGCAGCCCCGGACCTTGCCGGGGCATGGATGGTTTGTGTTCACTCTTGGCCATGGTACCCGCTAGAATGTTGCCCGCTCCCGGAGAATTGGACTGCCTGGAGCTCGATCCTCTGGCGCTAGCCCATATCAGCAACTTGATTGTCTGTTGACATAGAGTCATCAGGCTAATACGGGTACGTTCCCATGCTTGTTTATGTCAGTCCTACTACCCGCCTTGGGAGTAGGCGCCGTAATGAAAGGTGGGACCGCCCCAGCTTCCATAAGCCCTTGATGTGATGCGTCTCAATGCTGGATCCCACTGCAACTGCCAATCGTCGCCTTCCCATTGGGCTCCCCATGCCAGTCCGTCAAGGACGTGTATATGGTAAGCGTGGAAGCGGGAACGCCTGGGATGAATGTTGTGAGGCTTCATCCACCATCTGAGGGTCGTGATTGAGCAACCCTTTGGGGAAAGAGACCTTCTATACCCCTTCGACATCGATGGAAATCCACTGCGTATAAGAAGGGCTAAACTACAGAGTAAAAGGGCAGACTAGGAAGGGTGTAGGAAGGCGTTAATGTGCTCATACGTCAACTAGCAGACTAGGAAGGAGGACATTGAGCGAAAGGCTGGACGTGAAGACTAGGCTGGTCATATAAAGCAAGAAGCCGTACCACAGTTTGCCGTCTGCCTGTCGAGTAGTCCTTTGCGCATGATGACCGAGCCCAGTTACTGCAGGTCTGGGATGGTTGGAGGCTGATCCTCAGAGGTTTATGAGCTATTCCATGAGCTGACAAGGCTGCAGGTCCTCCAGATTTGAAAGCGAAGGGCCTCGGGAATGTGGCATTGATTCACCAATCGCCGCGGAAACGTGCTGAACATTCTTTGTCACCACATAGTCTTCGGCATCACCTTGACTATCTCGTGAAATCCGGGGGCCGTGGATCGCCAAAACGCAGTTCTTGACCGGGTTGGTCCGCGTTGAGTAAAAACCGATCCCTTTTCTGCTTAAGGATTGATGGCCACGTCTATTTAATGCGTCTCTCAAGTTCAGTGTTGCCGCTCCACCACCCTGGCTAGTTCCGGTATGATGGCGCTAAGGTTTCTATGTGTAAAGGTATGGTCGATGTCGTTAAGTGGCCAATCTTTAGTATGGGGCCATCGCCCGAACTGCTCACTGTTAAGAAGATGTTGAAAAGAAAACTACCCTTCGCTTGGGGAGAGTTTCGAGAGGCTTCATTTAAGTCTTCACAAATCAATGCATTTTAAAGGGTTATGACCACTTAAACCCATTAAGTTTGCACCTACGCCCTTAAGTATATTTAATAGTTCGCATTAAAATATATAATACAACGACCAATTTTAGCACAAAAACAACATTATAAAATTTTTTAATTTGGGGGGGGGGAGCTTGAAAAGATTCATTTGGGCGGCCATTTTTAAAATAGCGGCCCCTCACCATAAATAAGACCGAGAATATAGACAACAATGTTTGGAAGCTATTCCTTGGGGTGCATGAACATAAAGTGAAAAACCAAACTTGGCAACCTTCTGAAGTAATAGCAACAGGATGACTTGTGCCCCTACCAGATGTCTTCATCGTGCACTGTCTGCACTGTCCTGAGAAGCCTGCAATCAAGTTTCTCATCAGTACTAAAATGCGCACCGCCTGGAAATCTAATTGGAGGGGCGATACCTAGCTTATCTGGATTTTTAAATTGACAGTAGGAGATGTTTTTAAACTAATTTCTCTCAAATTTCACTGGAATCTTGAAGACCACCTACCGAGAACGTTTCGAAGGAATATTGGACCAACATGATGCAAAGAAAACCGCAACTTGTTTTGAACTTGCCCTCTATCGTAATCGTCCTCCTAGAATACTGCTTTGTCTTTCCGTCGTGCACGACAAAAGTCTAATCATCATCTTATTACATAAAGACTGCGTATTCGGCTTATTCACTTCAGGTGTGATCTAATTACATGGGTAAGCATTCCAAATATGTAAACAACCGGGGTTCGAGAAAAATTGGGGGGCGCTCTTTCTGGAGATCTCCTCATGTTCCTTTAAATTACGGATTTTTTGGCTTGCCCCCTGTAGTTTTTTAAAGCCTGGAGCACGCTTTGCATCATTTAAAACGGCGGTAAATCGTCTGGCAGTCGACAATTAGGGCACGGTTAAGATCGAAACTGCCACCTTTTGTCAAAATTCAACAGAATGACTGGAATGTTTTTTTGTCCTTTGATATTCTTCTCATTTCTGTGAGATTAAAAGGGGGGATGGGGTCTGACTTTGGAAAAAAATGTCCATTACAGAAATGAGAATAATGCAATGGCTTATTTGTGTAGATTGTAATCTCCAAATGCTTTTTATTCGATCTCAATCGGCCATTCTGGTTTCCCGAGATATGGGTGATCAAAGTCAAGTAGGTTACGCGAAATTTGCCAAAAACGCATAGTCTCCTATACTTATCATGGAAAAATTTAAATGGGTTAATTTAAGATATTTTAAAAGATATTCTTTTAACCACCATTTAACGCATTTATTTGGCTAAGTCGAAGTAAATAAATACTCAATTATTTGTCCATAATTTAAAGTATTAAATGTCACTGGTAGTGAATTTTGTATGTTATTTTATTGTTTCTCACCCTGCGATAATTAAGAAATTATTTTAAAATTAATACAGGACATGGATTCACCGCTTTCGATGATTCTTTCATTAACTAATTAATATATTTCAGTATTAATAAATTTAACAAAAAATACCTATTTCACATCAAAAGCGCCCTATTTTGTCTAAATGTTTTGAGGTCTATCACTCGTTTCGTTAAAATACCAAACAACCAAACGACAACAACGTAACAGAGAACGCTCCATGCATGCACCGAAATTTTGGCACACATATTCAGCACATAGGTGCTAGTGAACCAGAGCCCGATTTTCAAATTGTGTTCCAAATTCAAATTACGCCATGAAAATTATGTGATTGGTCGATTTGCGGTTGCCATGGCAACGTTATCAAAATGCGTTTTCATGGTTCACTGCGTATTTACCCCTGCACGGGCCCCCACGTTTTTCGTCCCGTAGCTTTGTATTATTTAGTTTACGTCCGTTATAGTGTTTAGCCAATCCAGAGGCTTGACAGGATTTTAAACTTTGTGACCTGAGGCTACAATTGATGTGTAACATGTATATCCCACTTTTAGGAAAATTAATAAAAAATCACTTCAAAGTTCACTGCTTCGAACCCCATACCTCACCTTAACACAGGTTCGGCGTTTTGAGCACTTTCGCCTTCCGAAAGATTCATTTTCACAATTTTGCTTGGTAAAAATCATTAGTTTCATTCCTCCGGCTCCTTCCTCCAGCAATTTGAACAACACCAATGGCGCTGTTAGCAGTTTAGATTTAATATACGTCATTGGTCGTGATTGAATGGATATCACAACTTGTTAGGACCCCAGGTATAGCTTTGGTAAAAGCAAACGCCGATATTAGTCATCAACAATATCTCAATGTATTAACACTCAGTTCATAAGGTCTTGCACATTCCGTTAGTGCATAAAGGGGGGGGGGTCCACTTAGACCCCCCTGATACCATCTTTGCCGGTGAATTTTTTACCCAAACTCTGTTGATTGATGGGGGTACATCGACATGCTGAATATACATTTTTAAAAAACTCTCCACTACGATTTAAGGGGCAAAAACCAATTTTGAAAGTGACACCAAAATGCTTTATGCTAATTAGCATAAAACCCATGGCCGATTTTATTTTTTCCACTACAATATGTGCAAACTGATACTTAGGCAATTACCTAAATTTTTGGCAAAATAATTTACCGTTAAAAAAGGGCGACCGAAAAACAAATGCTGGGTCAGTGTTAATGTTGGGCAGCAATCATTTTTCTTATCGGCGCTGTAATTGAAGCTATCTAAATCCACTAAACTATGCGTCCGTGTAATTTTAGACCGCCAAATATGTCACTTTTAGCAATATGTGAAGAAAAGAATTAAATTATGATATGAATCATGCTCCCATCTTCGGTATTAATACGAAGGAGTCTTCAAGTTCAACATTGATTTTGCTGAAAGTTCATTATTTTTTTAAATGAATCTAGGATTACTTTCAAATAATAAAGGCTAGCGGACATGACTCTCAGAAAGATTACCTAAACGTGTAAACCCATCTTATATCCCATACGTTGTGAATCATGTTGTAGGAATTATTGGGTCCTATCCTATCAATCAAGTTAGATAAATGTAAATACATCTTGGTGCTATAGAATACCGATTTGGTCGTGGCATCCACGAACAGTCAAATTGTTACTTTCGAATACTGTTAGGTTACCTACGCATGCAGCATATACATTACATTATGTACCGAATTGACCCGTGCTTTCCCGAACAACCGATGACCATTTGACTGTATTCGGTAATTATATACAGGGTGAGTAAAACTCTTGACCTGATTGTGTCCGCCATTTTTTGCATTTTTAAGTAATATATATCTAACATATTGGTATCATCTGAAGGCCTGGTTCATTATCTTCTAATTTACGCAAAGATCATTTACAAGATAAAAACCTGGTCGTTCGGTATAGACCGAGCTACAGTCTTGATCAGTATCGGTTTTCTGCTCTGTCCACGGATTCACCTTGAAATGAACGCGTTCAGCGAAGAATCCGTGTCCGACGAAAATCTGGCTATTATTCACTGCAGAATCTGATTCGAATACTGTAGCTCGGTCCGACTTAACCTATTAGATGATCTTACAGCAAATTAAAATAATGAAATCCCTTTCCGCAGATACGATATAGGTTAGAATATATCTTATTTAAAAATTCAAAATGGCCGACACCATCAGGGTCAATTTTTTTTGAGACTCCCCGCGTCCATATCGCAAAGGTGATCAACATACGGAATATGATACAAAAGCGAAACTCAGATAATTATAAATCACAGGAAAATTGAGTTGTTTATATAAAGGATAATTGACGTAGCTGAGTGCCTTATGTTAGATAATTGCGTGTGAGTATGAGTTTGTCCACTTTGGTTCGAGTATGCCGGATGCCTCGAACCAAAGTGGACAAACTCGTACCCACACGCAATATCTGACATAATGCACGCAGCTCAGTTAAAATATCAAGTCATACAACTTAGCGTGTTTCCAGTTCAAATTAAATATATATGAATATGTGTGAAAATATAAGAAAATACACCCTAGAAAAATAAATACTTCACGAATTAAAACACCGGTCATCGATTGGCCTTCTTATCAATCACCCGTTCGATCAATTCTCTCATTTGTAGGGGTTATTGGGTTGTTGATGGGTAGCTTCCGTCCGTCTAATCCCATTTTAAAAAGCCTGGTGTTTTCATTTGAGCTTACAAGTAGGTGGGGGACGGTAATGACAGATCTATGTGAGTGTGCAACTCCGGATAAAATTGTAAGTTTGGTACATAATTTATACCATTGATAGAATCAAAAAATTGATGGAAGCACTGCCACAACCCTTTTCACATGGCCCCATCTTGGATTTCCAGGTTACACGGGGTAAAATTTTTAAAATGTTCCTATTGTTGAAAGACACCCCATGAATGCTGTCTGATTTACAATGATTCCAAAAAGGTTTGTCAGGGGTCAAAAATTAAAATGTTGCTCCAATGTTGTAAACGTGGTTCAATTGTTGGTTTAGCTCCAAAATGAAATATAGAATTAGTTTTGACTATCTTACGGGGCCTGGTTATTAACCCAAAATGGCGATAAAGTCCAACAGCTATTGGCAGCTATTGGATTTTATTGACCTGTGACCTATTTGTTGGATAACGTGAAAAACTAAGCATAACGGATAGGCAAGCATTCCTTATTTCAATCCTTTAACTAGGGAACAAGTTTGCACCACATATTGGACTGAATCAAGCAACTTTAACTTTTAATCCTGTACCCACCAAATTGACTTTTTCACCATTTCTACAGTTTTTACCCCATAACTCGGAACTATAAACCCTAGATAGTGTAAACTATACCTTTTTGGAATCCTTTGTGACCAGACAAACACCACGGTGTGCTTTTTACACATTCAGAACATTTTAATTTTTGACCCCTGTATAACCTTGAAACCTCAAGCTGGGGCCATTAGGGGGGGGGGTTGCCGAGTGCTTCCATCAATTTTTATGGATTATCAATCCTAAAGTACTGTGTGTAAAAATTCACAATTTTATCCGGAGGCGCACACTCTTACACTAGAGTCCCCTGCTAAGCAGTATTCTTACGGAGCGCATAGTACACACGAGCGTGGACCTGCCCGCCAGCAACAATGTTGCCATTATGCTTCCATTAAAAACCAAATTTGGATTCTCCAATTAAAGGTAGGTTGTCCGATCTTTAGGCCCTAGTACTAGTGTGGTCTCTCTGACATGGATCTTGCAGTTCACACTCACCATGAAGACCTTGTATTGTACAACACATGTCTACATGGCATATAAATTGGTTAGTTTAAATCATTTTGTATGTGCCACCACCAAATGAATTCGGCAGCCTCAATTTGAATAAACTGCATGATTGAAGATGTGGTGGCAGAACATACAACCCATCCCGTTATGTAAATATGATAATAATTCACAAAACCACAGCACGCAATCACGCCCATTAAATTGAGGTTTGACAAGCTATTATGGGTCATGAGTGCCTCCCTCTCAATTAAAAGGCCGGATCATGTTAAGCAAGCAATTGTCCAGTAATTAGTCCTTTGTTTTCGAGTATCGCAACTTCGTCACACATAAAATAAACCAAATGTCAACAAAACATACGTGTTTCTTGCGTGTATGAGGGTTTGTATGACCACGGTTCGGTAGTGAGGTCTCTACTTGGCGCAGGCAGGTATATACTAATGGCCATATATTGGCAGCCAAATCCTCATACTTCGTTACCATTTTTTCGTCATAATTAATAATTATTTTTTTTGGAAAATCGTAGTATTTAACTGAAGCTTTGTTCTCAACTGAACTTGAAATTTAGTTTTTAGTGGAAAACTTGTTTTTTGATTGAAAAGCTTAGTTTATCGAGTACAGCTATAAATATGACGAAAAGTTTTTGCAATACATAAACCTACGGTTATAATATGAGTTTATCAATATCATTTGAACTGAGAATTACAAGGTTTTAAATGACATTTTTTTATTTATTTGAGCATTTTTTAAAATTTTATATTTGCTAAGCTATAAATGATAGATCTTTAAGTTTCAAAATGTAAATTTGTTAAAGGTACAACGTCACCGATAAAATTTCTTTGGTTAGTTTAGATTTTGGTTGGTTTTTAGTTTATATTTCTTAATCACCAAAATGTCTTTCAACTTGTAATTTAAACTCACACAATTCGATTTCAAGTGAGGAACCTAACCCTTTTTTTTCATATCCGAGTAGAAAAACTTTTAATTTGATACAAGTGATAATATCGTTTTTTTTTCAATTCAATAAACCGAAAAGGTTTTTACTTGAAAACTAAGGTTAATTGACAATCTTTTTGAGAAACATGGTTATTCAACAATCAATCATTTAATCGTGAATGAATGATAAACTTTTCGAAAAAAAAAATTTTTTTTTATTTTTATCTGACTAATAAACAAAGTTTTTGAAATCTCCGTTTTCATATAGAGATACCCTATATTTTCAGGTTGATATCTAGATTTGTGTTAAATTTCTTTTTAAAAAAAAATATTTTTTCCAATTTGAGAAAAACCTCACTCGCCTCTCCCGTTCTCCCCCCCTTCCCCCTCCCCCTCCCCCTTCTACTCTCCGGGTTTTCAATTTGATCAGAAAACTTCACTTTTATAAATATAATCAACTCCATTGTTTTTCATTTGAATTGAAAAAAAAAAATATTATATAGAGGTCCGGAGAAACTGGAATTGAACAGTCCTCAAGGCGACGCCATTACACACATTAGGATAACTTTGTCAACCCCCCTTAACGGCAACATAAGGCAAACAAAAATTTCAGACATAATGGAAAAGGACCCGTCTGAAATCACTTCCACAAGTTTGAAAAACAATTTGGATGTTTACATTCTTAAAACATTACAACATGAAAAGTTCCAGAGGGAGGTGGCAGTTTCTGTGGCAATTTCTGGAAAAGGATGCTGACATTACTGCCCAGCATTTACCAAACTTGAAAAGTCATGCTGTCATCAGCCCCCCCCACAGACCATTGCTTATTGTATATGTGCTAACCCCGGCTAATCCATCTTCACTTGCCAGAGCAATATCTACTACAAGCCTAAAGTACAATGCCTAATCCTGGTCCTTATCTTGAATTGTGTCACAAAACATTGCTAGATACACGTAAATTCTGTTAAGGATGTCAACACCTTGGTTTTCGGTTTCCAGAAATTGCCACGCACTAAACTTTGCCTGGAAAGTGCTGGGTGGATCTCAGAGGCGGCTACTCTAGGGTCCCCCTGTAGGGCTTCCCCTTGGAATCTTCCTGTTTTACGTTTTTCCAGAATGTAAACATCCAAATTGTTTTCCAAACTTGTGGAAGTTATTTAGTCAGGGTCCTTTTCATTATGTCTTAATATTTTTATATGCCATTGTCGCTTTAACGATGTTTGATGTACATGGTTGGTAAATCTGTTCTGTATATTATTATCCATTGTTGTTTAGGAGCTTTGTATTTTACGAACATTCTCGTGTTTTCTAAAGGTTTGTCTAAGTCACCATATAGACTGAGTGCACAAATTATCAAGATTCTTTTGTTTTCGCGTGCAAGTTATCTAGAATCTTTTGTTTGGCGTCAGGTTTATATAATTTGTGCTCTCTGCCTTAGATAAAACCCGGAACCAACCGTTTTTACTGGAGACTGATTCCGTAGGATATAATGCACTTAACAACAATGAATTCATCAACAATACACTGGTGCACTAGAAATTGTTATTTTTACCTCATCTGTGAGTACTGCATAAACATTACATATAATAAAGAAATTGATGACAGCGCGGAATTGCATTATAAGCGGGGCAAAATGAACTGTGGATGGGACTCGAACCCACAACCTTCCGTTTAGATCTCGAATGCGCCAATCTGTTGCGCCACCACGGCATGTGGTTGGGTTTGCTCGAGTTTTTACACCATGGCGTTCGGAGCGTAATGCTGTCATCAATTTCTTCTTTTACATGTTTCATGCCAGTAATTCACAGAGGTTATAAACAACTCCAATTTCTCCTGTATATTTATAATTATTCTGACTTTGCCTTTCGGACATTTCGTATGTTGATCACTTGTATGTCAGTAGTAGATAGTGGGTAAACCAAAGTTTTAAAATCCGGTTTTGGTCCCTGCAGCCGGGGGTGGCCGGATTCACCTCATTCTCGTAGCAATCGCCCTCCTCCTCCTTTCCACTTCACCCGATTCAATGCATGTGTGTGCATTTTACATTGTAGATATGTAAAGACATACGGATATGAATATATTGTATCACGACAACCACAAAGGCAAGGGATTAGAGTTAAGGCATACCCCCCCATCCTCAACCCAACCCTCCTAACTCTCCTCCTCCACTTGCTTCCTCCATGTCCTCTTTGGTCGGCCCCTCTTCCTCAAACCACCCACCTCGAACTCAAGGCGCCTTTTTAAACATGCCCCTCATCCTTCCTTAGCACGTGCCCATACCATCCTTACACCATTCGCCTTCGCCAGCCGCCTCTTTCAACCCAACATCTGCATCAAACCTCAGTCTTCTTCTATCCCTCATTTCACACCACACATTGCTCCTTCACCATTCTCTCTCGCCCTTCTCAAAATCCCCATTTCATTTTCACTCATGCACCATGTCTCACTCCCATAACTGAACTCACACAACTCTTGTACACCATCCTTTCATCTTCAAGTGAAATCTCGTCTCCCAATTAAGCAACTCTCCACATTCTCTAAACTTGGTCACCCACCCGTCCCTTACTGTGGCTGTCACAGCCGCCTCACTCCCCCACCCGCACTACAACCTTTCTCTTTTAGCTCTTTCGCGACTTTTTATTGGGGCTGCATAGAATATGCCCTACTGTCCCCTAGGTATGTTAACTCCTTCACTGTTTCCAACTCGTCACACAACTTTTACTCACCTCCGCCCCACTCCCTCACTCCCTCTGGTTACACCCCACTAACTCACTTATACACAGTAGTCTATGGAAAAATGGCAACTTTTGAGACATGTTTTTCTTTCACCTTTAACTCTCACAGAGGAACTACACCCCAAAAAATTCTCCCCCCAAATTTAAAAGCAAAATCACAAATACACCAATTTGAACATATGCTGACCAGAAAAAATTTTTAGTTCACGAATACCAAACTTGCACTTGCACTTGCCCTTGCACTAGAACTGTGGTGGCGCGCTGGCGGCAGGAACGTGGTATTCTGAAAGCCCGTCTTTTACTAAATTTTCTTTCATTTTGAACCCATTTTGTTATTTATTATCATCCATCCAAGACGAGAACTTGTAGCAAGACATTTTAGCGACGGTGTGATATTTTCGTCATTTAGTTCGTGATTGATGTTTTTTAACCCGAAGTAGAGAAAGCGACCACCACGGCCGGAAGTAGCAAATGCGACGGAGTTGTATTTTGTATTTAGTTACGTACAAGCCAGCGTAGAGAGGAGAATAAAGCCAGTTTTAACCCGGAAAGAGTCTTCTTCATGTCCTAAGTTATTTTTATTTAGTGATCTTGTGGCAGTCATATTATTTGTGTGACTTTTTAGTGTTTTTTTATCTTGGACTTTCATCGGATTCGTCAGTAAGAGAGGATCGACATAGTCCTAGGAATTTAGCAACTGAACTGTGCAATTGAAAGCAGCATTTTTCTTCAATCTTGTGCAATCGTATTTGTTGAGTGTCTACTAGAGCTATTTTTACGCTGTGTAGTGTCATATTTTATACAAGGTGCATGGTTGATGTTTTTGGTGGTGGCGGGAAATCGTCATCCATATTGGATCAGCAAATTCTACACCCTTACCTTGGAGGCCAGCATTTGAAGAGGAAAGGGAAGTACTCAATTTCATTGTTTTAACTTACCTATATCTTCACTACAATTTTGAGCGCACTATATTGGTGAACTTTGGTGTTTATACATGTATGTTTGCATTAGAATAGACCATAAGCCCAGCATTTTCCAGGAGCACGACCACACAGTGACTGTGTGTAATTTTGACTTATTTTTATGAAACTACCATAAACTATTAGTACCATATAATGTGATATAACCTTTGCAAGCCGAACTGAACTTCAGAAGTATTTGCTGTAATTGTTAAACAAAGTTTTAATTTGAGTTTGTCATCACCATTTTTTCATTATGTATGTGAAACCGCAAGCCTAGAAACCATTCTACTACTGATGCCGCAGTTTAATTTGGTACCAATGGATGTTCATTACCTGTGCTACTGACGACGAGCTATCATCTTAGAAACCCTCGAACCAGAGCTTAGCACTGATAACTACCAACGGGCGCCATTCGCATCTAGCAACAGGTGGGCCCGTATTTATTCATTTTACTCCATAAACTATCTTATGACTCGTACCAGATGTTTTGGAACACAACAAAGCACCATTTTTATCGTGAATAATGGAACTAGAAACCCATTACTACAATAATCACTTTGTTGTTTGGGTGAGGAATCGTCCTTTAAATACAACTGAGCGCGCTTCCATGTTTTGGTTTGCACCTATAAAGAAGTACACAGGAGGACGATGTTAATGCTTGACACCGGTTTTTCACAGTAGTGAATTTTATCTTTCCATGCTCAGAACACATGTACCTCCTTTACCATAATGTGTAAACCTATCCCGTGATGTTTCAATTGTGTTTGCTGTGTTATCATCATCTGTACATTCATCCACATCCTGGTCCCAATTGTAGGTGGCCATGTGGTATTTGTAATCAGCCGTCAGATACACCAGGATGGCATTCAATGTGAAAAATGCCAGGTTTGGATTATCGACAAGGCATCCCAATGACTATTGAAACTTATAACATTTTATCAAATCATTCCGCATTTATCATGGTGCTGTTGCACATGCGGACTGCCTTCATTTAGTTCAAGCTGTTCTTGACAGCTGACGCAGAGCTTTATTCTGATCAATAGTTTTTCTGTATTGTCTGACCTTTGTGATGAAGTCCCCCCCCCCCCCCCCCCCTCCCCTCCCCTCCCCACCCGCAGTGGTCAACATTTCTTGAATTACAAAATAATAGTGTCAACTCCATTTTTGGTATCCCGATCGCACATCATCGCCCTCAGAAAAACACTCAATATAGCCTTTGCAATCTCCACTATGTTTGCCTCGCCATTACCAAAAAAAAACAAAAAGTCAGAACCCAGGGCAAAATTAAGCTGTTAATTTTGAACTGTCAAAGTATTTTTGGTACAAAGCGCGGCATTTGCTGAAGTTATCCAATCATCCGACCCCATATCGTCATCGGCCGGAGTCCTGGTTAAACCTAAGATCGGGGACAGCGAATGCTTTCCGAATAACTATACCACTATAGGAAGGATAGATTGGGGGAGGAGATCAGGAGGTGTTTTTCATTTCACGTAATGAATGATCTTAGGCAACCCACCTTGATTTATGGATGTTGATTGTGAGCTGATTTGGATATCATTACAGATGCTAACCCATAATCAAGTTTAATTTGCTGTTTTTACCGACCACCAAAAAATGCGTTGAACCCTTGTAGAAACTTCGCGAATCACTGATGAAAATCGACTCAGTAAAGAATCCAGTCGTATGATCGGAGGTGACTTCAACAACCCGCCTTGCTGGGATCATCTTTGCAGAAAGCCAGAGCATCATGTATTTATCCACCTGAACTGTCCAATGACTGCTTACCTCTTTTAATGATTATTCACTACTCAACTTTGTTTTGAACCAAATCCTATCACCAGACTAGACTCACAGGTAAAGGAACATACTTCACTTTTATTGGTTACAATCCAGGTTGTTTTCCACATAAAAACTGAGCCGGTATCTCTGTACCATTTTACTGTGACTGCCAGAAGTCTGCTACACCGTCCACACAAAAAACGAGCGTCGTAAATTATCTTTTGCATAAAGCCGATGTCCCCTGGTTTGCATAAGGCGATTATTGACTTTCATTGCCACTTTTCAAGTGCATACACTAGATCTGTAGAGAGAAACTGGAATATCTTTATAAGGTCATTAACTCAGCTGTTGAATTAAATGTACCATCTAAATACAAGAGTTCTCGCTACAACTTACCTTGGATACCCGGAGCCTTACTCGTCTCATTAGAAAGAAAAACGGGCGTTTATACGGCCAAGACCAGAGGGCATTTTTTCGCCAATTTTATCGTTATAAGAACTTGCAAAACTTGTGCAAAAAGTTCTCCGTAAAGCTGAACAGCATCATATTCCTACAACAGTGTACGAAGCTTGAAATCCATGTAAGAAATTTTGGACTTTATCAAGCCTAAAGCGACCGTTACTTCGGTGGAATTGCAGCTCTCCGCCTTCAACGGTCACTAGTTAGTACACCCTAAAGAAAGGCAGAGGCCATTGAGTAAACAAATATCAATCAGTATTTACCATGAGACACCAACACCATTCCTTCATCCGACCTAGCCCGTTTCCGGCATCCTGAGCTGGTTATCAATCTGCGGGAGTCCACAGCTCCTGAAAGACCTAGTATGCTAATAAAGCTGCAGGACCAGACGGTATAACACCAATATACTAAAGTTTTTGTGCTGATCACAATTGCACCTACGCTCAGCTGCATCTTCACATCAGAGTATTTCGTACTGTAGCTTACCTAAAGACGGGAGGCAGCAAATATTACAGCTTTATTTAAAAAGGAGCAGAACGGACCCAGCACTAGAGACCATTCTCCCTCACTTTCTTGTGGTTTTTGCACACTATTAGAAACATTTAATCTACCGTCATGTTATGGATCACCTGGAGAAGCATAATATCCTTAGTCATACTCAACATGGGTTCCGGGCTCAAGATTGTGTGAATCTCAGCTCCTTACTACTATTCACCAGATTTATAGCTCAGTTGACAAAGCCAAACAGTGGATGCGTGTTCCCTGATTTCGCCACGCGTTTGAACAGGGTATTCCACATAAAATCCTATTGCATCGACTGAAATATTTGGAGTAAGGAACTCCTAACATTCATGGATAACAGTTTTTTCTGAGTGTAAAACCAGTCTTTAGTAAGTGCATGTGCTTCATCTACGGCCCAGCGCGAGTTTGTTTCCGGTTTTCCGCAAGGACAGTGGCTGGGACCACTACTGTTCTTGGTTTATATTAACAACTTACCATAAGGCCCTATCCTCAAAAGTCGGTCTATTTGATTACGATTCTTTGGTAGATCGTCTTATAAAATCTTATGAAGATTGTAGACCTTGCAACAAGATCTTCGGAAATTGGAGCGCTTGGAAATAAATGGCAGATGACATTTAAGCCGGATAAGTGCAATGTGCTCGCTTCACAAGGAAAGCCACTCCAATCTACCATACATACGCTCTCTCTGGTCATAAACTTGAGGTTGTCACTGCATCATAAATATCTTGGCGTAACCCTCTTGGAGACCTAAGAAAAATGGAATCACGATTGACACAAACTACAGCCAAGGCTAGTAGTGTCATTGGTTTTTTGCGCTGGAATCTACATAAAGCACCAAAGTGTCAAAAACCCAGCGCATACAAGAGCATTGTTGTATAACACATTAGAATATGTTGCTCCGTTTGGGACCCTTACACAACCAGGAATATTAATAAAATTCAAGTAGTTCAAAACAGGGCAGCTCGCTTCATCAGTAGACTACCAATGGAGAAGCCTCCGTTTCCACAAGATTAAGGACCCTTCCACCCTTCCACTCACCGATCTACTCGTCGTACATATACTAGACTAGAACATTTAACAAAATCAAGTATGGTAATATTGCACTAAAAATGGATGATCACATTCAACTAACTGTAGGCAACACGAAGGATTACCACTAAGAAGCAAGCCAACCGGATAAATCGTAATCCCGCATGGCACCTCACTCGCACTTGCCAACTCTTCTTTTATTAAAACCGCACGTGAAATGGAACACACTCCCACAGGACTGCGCAGTGATCCAGATGCAAGCAGTTTTAAATCTGGAATCCGTAATCACCTCCAGTCGACTAGTGCGTCTCCACCCACTAATAACCGTCTGAGCGATGCTCTAATTAGAGCTTTTCAGAGTATTGATTCCAGATCCAGTAAGGCCATAAATTGAGAAGAATTGTGTCCTGTACAATTTGAAAGTGGGGTACATATGGAACTCTCCAAATATTGGAATGCCCATCTATTGTGACACCATCTAAAATGGTAAAAAAAAATTGTTTTATTCTATTCTTATTAGGAAATGTGAAATTTTGCTTTTTATGAAATAAATTTATGAGTCAAAATAGTGTACATTATTTTTTTTATCCTTAAATGATTGACCCCTATTAAAAAACAAAGCGTGTCTGATGGTCACACTGCATAATGCATTTGCGTTACAAACACAAAATGCATGACGCAGTATAAATGCCCGTTATGAGTGTCAAATATTCAACTACACTGCGTAATCCTGCCCGACAGTAGACATCTAATACACACCATCATCTGCTTAGTCATGGATGGGTGGAGCTTTGAACTAAACCAATACAAATTTCGTCGTTAATCAGGATAAACCACAACATTGAATAAGAATTGCTGAAAATCTAAGAAGCGGTAAGGGCCGACCCAGTTAAACCTCGTCGATCAAGAGATTATGGTCTGGGTGCGGCTTTATTCCGTTAATGAGTTTATTTAAGTATACAAAAAACGATCTTCTGCCAGCTCGGATTGCGTGACGTGCATCTGTAGGCGTTGTCTGTGTCAAAAAAGGGCCTGGGTTCGATTCCCACTTCTTGACGCAAAAATATTTTAAATTATTTTAATTTTGGGACTTAGAGATTGCAATGAAAACTCAATAGTTGGCTAAACTGCGATTTAAACGGTAAGTATAGGGCTACCTGGCGGCCCCTAGCCGCTTGTTAAAATATCCATGGCTGTTTCACCCAAGATCACACCAAATTGTGTCAATGGAAAAGTATCACCTTCAGAAGTTAAAGGGGCATTTGTGAGCCACAGCCTCATCCCCCGACATTATTTTCTGTCTGTAAACGGACAGAAAACAACACAGTAGGCTATGGAGCAGCATGATACAAACATTTGTGCATAAACACAAAATGCACCTTCAGAATCAATTAAATTTTGGGAATTTTTGGGAATAACCTTTTCTTAGGGATATCTAGTGAACCTTAGCCAAAAATGAGGGTGCTGCTAGGATTACAAAATGTACCTTTAAATCTAATTACAAGAGAAGATGTAGAAGAACATTGCACAGTGATGTTGGTAACCTGTGAATTGGTTTATTCTTTCTTGTTGACAATATTACAGGACACGATGTAGCTTAGCCAATAGGAAGCCAGTGTGTGTGGGCACAATGGTCAGACGTATTCTAGTTGATTGTGCAGCGTGGGGTGATAAGACACACGGTAGATTACTATGGGCCATTGTTCAGCTGTGGTAAACTATCAGGTAAGTAGCCAAAGGATAAAGTAATGGTGGTTAACCCTCGTCTTACAAGACCTTTTTTTGTAAACGGATTATCAAGGGGGGTACCCACCCCCTCGAGAATTCGTTAAAAGCACGCTGAGCATACTGATGTTGATACCAGTGGATAGCAATTGTCTCATTCCATTGATCCAAAATAAACTACCAACATGCCTAGTATGGCATTCACAATGACATCAAGTCCGCGAGTCGGCAAAATTAGCAATTTCCACAGAATATCCAATTTTGCGCTAAAAAGCTAGGCATATCCGGATTTCATGACAGTTTCAAGCTCTAAAATTATGGCAAATAGCAGTTTTACATATACATCGAGTTTGAGAGCCATACTGTGCATAATATTAAAAAAAAATGCCCATAAAAATTATCTCAAATAAAAAAAATAAAAAAAATCCCCCCCCCCTACCCTTCGACTTGAAGCAACCCTAAACCCGGTGGGTGCTACCTTCACATTTTTTTTCGATTAACATGACCGAAAGGATGAGAGAATGTTTACCTAGAAGCTTTTACGCAAGCTTTTGACATTTGAGCACACCGGAGCAATAGTCAAGACAAAACCAAAATTAAGACAAAGAAGAATGTGGTGAAGTACATGCTTTCCTAAAAGTTAGATAAAATCAGACTTTCATGAAAATTATGTTTGTATTTTTCTTTTATTTAAACACAGTTTTTACTAAGATATTGTGAAGGTTACTTTCCTTCACACAATGAATTTTAAGTTTGGACAATACCCACTCTGAGGTTATTGGTGTGGTTTTACTAAGGCTTTACAGCATTTAGGATGCATGGTAATCCTTGCCAAAATTCAATAACCAAAAATAGTATAACAATATCTCACATGACTGTTTGTATGCTTTCCACTTAGCCAAGCAAATTAAGTTAGTCTTTTATGATCAGTTAGCCAAGTACTTTCCATGCTATTTTCTTTCAACAGCTAACTAAAGACACACAGCCACAGTGTTCCTCTGTGACGGTCCTTCTCCGCTCATCCATAATTGTATAGAGTGGTTCCCCTGGGGGTTGCTGCCCAATATGTGGTAAGTTCTGCTGTATTTCTGTCTTGACAACATTTTTTAAGTGAAGGAGGAGATTGTTTAGGATAATATAATTTCTCTCAAATCGCCACGAATCGGATGTAGACCAACTACCAAGACCGTTTGCAATTAATGGAACAACCATTGTACAACAAGAAAACTGCAAACCTTGTTTTGAAACTTGCCTGCTATCGTAATTATCCCTATAGAAAAACCATGCTTGGAATTTGTGTCGTGCACGACAGAAATTACTAAATCATCATCTTATTACATAAAGACGGTATATTTGGCTTATTCACTTCAGGATGATCTTACTCATTAGTAAGCATTCCAAATAGCAAAATACAGGGTTTAAAAAATTGGGGGGGGCGGTGCTTTCTGGAAATCTCCTCATGTCTCTTGAAGTTGGTGGGAACTTGCCAATCTTTAAAAACAACTTGTTTATCAAGAAAAGAAAGGCCTTTAATTATCTGTATATTGTTTGATGTTGAAGTTGATTTCCAAGTCATGTCCTTTTAATCTTATTAACATGAGGGGAGATTGCATATATACAAATGAACTGAAAGCCAATGATAGATAAAAGATTCCTCCCATCTGATAAGTCAAGTAGGGTAAGTTCGTAGAGTTTGTAGTTAGTGGAGAGCGAGGACGAGGTGGCCGAGCAGCTAAGGAACTGAACTGTCGGCAGGGTATAAGATTGACCGAGCAGCCCTGGTTTGAGCCTGTGAGAGTCGGGGTTCTTGGTCTACTGTACTCAAAATAGGTTCTATAAGGTCGGAAATTGCATATAATAAAACTTTGGATTAGGAAATTTTCTTCTCCGTTGTTAGGGTTGCAAGGACTAAGTCGACTATAATCGCGAGTCGCGACTATTGGACATAGTGGGGACTACGACTTTTGTTTTGCCAATAGTCGACTATTTGGTATTTATTTCAGTGGATGCTATGCTACACAATCGGAAGTCATTAAGCAATGCACAATGAGGGAGAAAAGTCCCGTTTTTAAGCACTACTAAATACCGAGCTTAATTGGGATTGTATGCTATTCATTATTAAAATGCACAATGGAGTAGGTAATTCATGATTAGTCAAGGATGTTCGCTGGTCCCAAGTCCCGCATGACATTGCTCCCAAAGCACGGACGGTTCAACCCGCACGTGCCCTGCGGTGATCGCGAATGTGCGGCTTACTGGGAAATTCCCAAAGACAGTAAACTAACAGTTTAGAACTATACTGATCTTTTGTACTTTTAGCTCATGACCACCAACATTAATTTATCACTCACCGGCATTTGGCATCGCAAATTTGCAAATACAGTTAAGATTCTAACTAATGCATTGTTTATTTAGCTTTATTTTGTATCAAATTTGCCGTCCACGTGGGCATGCAGTAAATGCAGGCGCCTATATTGCAAGGCTGGTTACTATTTTTTTTTCTTTCTAAAATGACTTATTTTTAGCAATTAATAAAACACACAATGATTTTTTTTCATTTCAAATCTAGGTTTGGTATTCTAAATGATGTTTTATAAAA
This sequence comes from Ophioderma brevispina, assembly GCA_023653785.1. Classification (NCBI taxonomy): domain Eukaryota; kingdom Metazoa; phylum Echinodermata; class Ophiuroidea; order Amphilepidida; family Ophiodermatidae; genus Ophioderma; species Ophioderma brevispina. The sequence goes on along the minus strand of JAMKCH010025084.1, from coordinate 4,711 downwards.
TATCTGGACTTGTAGTTACTGGGTTATTCTTGTTTTTTACTTGCAAATGTAAGAACCCTCCTCCGATTCAACATATAAAGAAACTGTTGTTTACTGCTATGTTTGGATTGATCCATTTAATTAATGTGGGTGGAGGTAGTGTATTGTAAATACTGAATCGGGAAAGGACACAAATGCACTAAACAATTGCCCAGAGAGAGCGCCTCTGTGTGAGATAATTGGACACTCTTGCGATATATTTGGGGTCTTTACATCTAGTTTAGAGAGGTTGAGAGGCATTATCGGCTGGGATATTGGATTATAGGCAACAATTTTCCACATTTTCATCAAAAATGATCGATTGATTGATTTATTTACACATATATAAACATGGATTATGGTTTGTGTCTACCAGGACCCTTTAGGGCGGAATTACGCAGATTCGGCACATTTTCAGGTACGATTTGTGATTTGTGGTGCGCGGAAAAGAAAAAAACACGAAATTTGCGAAAATCGTGCGATAAATTAATGTGTTTTATTATTTGTCACTCGTCCAAACGTGTTTACAATGTCCACGACAACGTCCCTTTCATCATTACCGTGAATACGTATAAAGAGTGCATGGTTTACATTATTCGGAACAATGAAGTACGCTCAAATGCCGCGAAAATTTTGACATTTTGATAGTCGCCAATAGTCGCAGTCGCGACTATTGGGGGGGGGGACTAGTCCCGGGGTCCTCACTCACTTGGACCCTCTTGTACACTAACAACAGCCATGTCGTGAACCATCCCATTGTATGCAATGGATGTACGGACTCATGGTCGGAGGTCATGTAAAGCTGTTGGCCTCGTGTGTCAGAGGAATCATTTCTGAGGGCGTAAAACGTTGTAGGACCTTATTGAAAAGAGTAGGGGATCACCCCAGGTTGCTACCCACTGGCCATCACTATAGGGATTAAGCTACCTCCCAATATAAGCCGCATGGGGAAAGGGTAGGCTGATCCAGCATGGTGGAAACATGTTGAGACTTCGTCCAACAGTGGACTGACATAGCTGATGATATGAGACGATCTGATGTACCAATAGACAGAAAGCCCCTGGTTCAAATCCTGGAAACAACCCCTTTTTTTTGGGGGGGATCAAGCAAAATGAGTCGTTGTTGAACAAAATCAAATCACTTTTCAGTTTATGTTCCCAACTCTTAAAGGTCCATGGGACACGGCAGAGTAGACATTTATGAATTTCTTACAGTTTAGTACATCCAACAGTATCCTGATCATATCGCAACACAGATTTTTAAAGTGAACATCGTTGGAAAGTGTTAAATTTCAATGGATAAATATTACCCAAACTGACAGGGCCTTCTCCTGTTTGCGCGAGATGTTATCAAGATGCTGGAGTTGGATTGACCCCGTTTTAATGACGTCAGAGTAACAAGTTGTTTTGTAAAACAAAGCTCAAACGTGGGCGAACCGCACCGCACACTCCAGAAATCTCTCCTGGGCGGATTCTTTGTCTGGGAACTTGAATAAAGCTATTCGGTTTTGATTCTTCCTGTCGGTAGGGTCGCCGCTGGTGCACCAGTCGACAATACAGCACATATTATCGTAATTTTAAGGCCCCAAACAAGAAAAATTATGCCATTATGATACACAGGCGACGCATATCACGAGAAGTCAACTGTTAACGTATGCAAGAAAACTGGGCCACGAGCAGTCCGTTCCACGTTGACGATCATGACGCGTACATCGCGTATCGCGTATTTGGTACTCGGACGTCAATTCTGGGTCACGCTTGTCGGCGCGATAATCACTTTCATTTTGGAATTGTCCTTTGAAAGCTTGTCCAAAACACTGATATTATGCCAAATTTTTAATTCGGTTTCTCAACTACTGCTTCATGCAGATTTACATTGATCCAACATACTATGAATGAACCATTTTTTTGGCGGTATTATAGTATGTTTAAAGCATTCCATGGACCTTTAAGTCCGTATACTATATCCCGGGGGGGGCACTGACATTGGAAAGAGGTACGGTTATGTGCGCCCTTAAGACCCCCTTTTCGCGGCTCTCCAACCGTTCCCAAGATCCCCAGTTGAAGCCTAAATCAGTTCTTAAGGTCCCCTTTCAGAAAATTTTGACCTCAAGCTGAATTTAGCCAAATTTCAGCTCCAAGCCTGCAAATTTGCTCAAATTTTAGTTACCAAGCCCTACTTTCGGAGAAAAAATCCTGTTCCCAAGACCCCAATTTTCGGAAATCGGGGCCGACAGCCCTACCTGAAAAAACAGTTGAGTGCCCCCCCCCCCGGGACTATATATATATATACGGTGTTGAAAGTTCAACAGAACGCCCTCTGTTCATCGAGTAGATGTGGAAGCTCTTTTCTCCATCTTACGTAATTATACCTTTTATTTTTCTTACAGCTGTCAGACCCGTGTGTTTCGTCGAATCGAGGCAGATAGAATATCAGCAGCCTTGGGTAACAGGCTATCAGTATGGACCAAATATTACCTCTACTAGAAATAGATTACTTTTGTAAGTATTAGACAATCTTACATACTTAGGGTGACTGCTAACTCACCACGGGTTCTTGCTGGTTCTTACCAGTTCTTTCTGGTCAGAAGTGGTTTGTAACATTCTAATCATGAAATGCCTACACAATTATATTTTGAGGAAAACAACCCGACTTTCAAAGTAAGCACTTTTATATGTCCGCCATTTTGTGGGATGAATAAATAAAACATTTGCTAGTTTTTGGTTATCTTGGTGAGGTATCTGATCCATGTATTTTGTCTTGTCTGGAAGAATGAATGGCGACGCTCACGTATACCCAGTGCTGCCTTTTCAGTTGGCATGCCCTTGTGCTTTCACTATGTGCTTGATGAAAGTCGGTACACTTAAGTTGCATTTCATTGCTTCATTCTTTGAGTTGGAGAGAGTATAGTATTATTAGGGAAATAAGACTACTCCTGTATCCAAAACACCTGTCAGTAACTTACGGATAAAATAGTGTTCAGAAGGACAACACATTTCCATGAGCATGCTAAAAATTACCGAAATAATGCTCTGGGGGATAAAATGAGTGTACAACTTAAGTCAGAGTTTTTATGGTTAAGAATAGTATTATTTTTGGATCAATGACCTTATTGAGGTGAAAATTTTCCGCAAAATTGAATGCATTGTGTGTATTGACCTCAATACACCCTCTGATCTTGCATTTTTTTTTTTTTTTTAATTTTTCATTGCAGGCGGAATGTGACCGAGTTGGCTACCTCAGTATAGAAGGAGACATATTGTTATTAGTACAAACCCATTGTAGAAGTAGCTACAGATATTCATGTAAGAAGTCAATGTATTATCTTCACATAAAAGGTATCAAATCGTAGGCATAATTACATTTGGGAGATCTGTTAGTAATTTTGAGAGGTCTGTGGTAAATTTGGAGATAGCTGTGGTAAATTTGTGAGAAAGCTGTGGTAAATTTGGATATAGCGGTGGTAAATTTGGTGGATAATTTTTGTAAATATGGGAGATAGCTGTGGTAAATCCAATGGAAGTGCAGTCTCTGAGCAAGGGTCCTTGGTGTGGTGTAAACTTTAGTTGTACCACTATCTTAGAAAAACAAATATTATGTACAACCTTCTTCAATTACCTATTGATAATTTCTAAAGTGAAATTCACTCTACTGTTTCAACTCCAACCTCCTCCATCGCTGCCACCACCACCACTACCACCACCTCCACCACCACTGCCACAACTACCATTAATTACCACCACCATTGACACCACTAACCATACCACCACCACCACTGCCACAACCACACTACTGCAACAACCACACCCCATGTGAACATCATATCTATTGAGTCAAAGGTAGCATTGTTGCAAATACTTAAATACATTGGTTTATCAGTTTTAACATAGTAATTTTTTTGAAAATGTATAGCAATAGTTTATTATTAGAAGAGATAGAAAAAGATTTGCTGAAAAGTCATGTCACAGGAAAACAAACATTCGCTCGCTCTCACATCCCCCTTTTTTTTTCATATTGAAGTTTGGTAACCTGACGCCGAGAATTTAGAAGACCCTCATCACTCTAGAAGTCCAACCATAGTCTCCTTCATGCACTCTATTCCACCTACGGCCGCTACTACCATCATGCCTGCCTACAATGCCACTAGTGCTGCTGCAGAGACTCATATAGCACATACCATATAGTATTATTATCAATTATAGTCTCCTTTTACCACTATTACTCAGAGCCAGTAGTATTAGGTGACAACGTCAATCATTCAATTTTATAATAAAGATCTAGATATCTATTAGTTTTTTTTGTATATACAGAGATAATATATTGTATAAAATTTAATATTATTATTATGCATTGTGTGCGGCCTTTTTGTATGTGTACAAAATGAATGTTGAAAATAATGTCCTGTTTTTAAACTTTTTTACTTTTTTGTGGTTCCACATCCTTCAAAAGATCCTCTTTTTGTAGCTTACAACTTAATAAAAGCTGTGCATCTTTTTTTAACTGAAATAACAAAAAAGCCCAAATATCCGCCACATTTGATACCTCAATCAATACTGGGGGTTGCCATGTATCCTTTCATGCTAAAAAAATACCATTACACTATTTTATGTAGTATGAAGGCATCAATTTGGTTTACAATTTAATTACACATTGGCCTCTAATGACATCTGTGCGACCTTGTACCCCAGCTTCG